>JANHFX010018055.1:15383-83990 GCA_027560015.1 Chloroceryle amazona | reverse complement strand
TTATATATACTATTATTATAGTATATTATATTTGAGGACAAAATAGCAAAAAACATTGCTTAACTATGCTTCCAGTAGAGTTTGGTATTTCTGCCTCAGGTAAAGTCAAGATTAAGAGAGGACAGATATAGATCTTATGGAAAAGTAAAACTATTTTTAATCAAGGTGTTATCAAAAGCTCAGTCCTTTCTGTGAAAAAATACTGCTGACAGTACAGAGATAGTGATATCCCTTTAATAAAAATCAAAGAAATGTCCATCAGCTAAGGACATTATAGTCTCATGGAAAGTCTCCGTGTGTGATTATGAATCTCTGGATTTGAGGAAGTTGAACTCAGTACCACTCTCAATTTCAAATAAAAGCACAAATAAACTGGACAAAGCCCAATGATATAGATGGATATAATAGACATTATATAATATTGAATATATAAAATAAGATACGTGTAAGGAATATCTTACATATAAAGGAGCACAATACAATGCATAAACACAATGCATAAGCAAAAGATGAATTCTGACCCACAATCAAAAGCAGACAGGCTTAGAACCCGAGGCATCCATAATACCATGAAAGGCACTGAGATGGTCCAGTAGATGGCACAGCCTCCAGGGAGCACTGAACAAATGTATTTTCAGTGCAGATGTGCAGAGACACTCATGCAAAAAGAGAGGCACTTAAAAAAAAATTGCCATTTTGTAAACAATCTGCATTATTTTGCAGCTGAAGTTATCAACAATACTTACCAAATACATGCTTTTAAACTTATGTTAAATATCTGAAACCTACAGAGAGCTCCAGCATCTGTGAAAGACCTGCACAAATAAAATTCTTGCCACAGTCTGTATCACATCCATAACATACTTTGCCCAAAAGGCTTCCAGCAATGTTTTTATAGAAGTTTTACCTCAGATCCTAATGCCGATGCTGTAAGCTCACTCACAATACTAGCAAGCAACCCACAGGTATTAGAAACCAGGTGCGAAGAGAAAAGTTCATTTTCTCTTCTAAGGCTGTTCCGTACTGGTAAAACAACAATGACCAGCATCTTTTCCAGTACTTCCCGAAAGCTTGTCATCCCTGAAACATTTTCTTCACTCTGCATTATGAAGATAAAAATTAAAAATGACGTAGTTCTTACTGCAGAAAAAAAAAGTCACATTGATTTTCACACATTTTAAGCATTAGGTAATCAAAAAATCCATTACTTTTTTAAAACAAGGTATGTCAGGACAATAAAAAAAACACCCTAAAAATTCTTAAGCTATCTCAATGTGTATGCCAAAAAAAAAGATTTTTCTTAATTTCTAGAGGTGGTATCAACTTTGTCTATTACATTGGAAAGATATATAGGTGTCCTCCTTGGGAGAGAGCTTTCCTAATAGCCCTCAACATACTATCTATAAGCATACGTTAGAATACAACAGATATCTATCTACCTGGGGACCTTTACATGGTACTGACTAGCTCCTGGTAAAAACTAACAAACAAACAAAAAGCCTCAAAACAAACAAAAACAAACAAAACCCCCAAACAAACAAACACCACCAAAAACCCAAACCGAACAAAGCAACAAGCAAACAAATAAAACCCCCAAAAACCCAACAAACTTGGAAGCTTTTTGGCTTTGATGTTAGAGGAATCTTCTAAGCAAACAGGTAAGATAAAAACCAGTAGTAGGATGCTTATAAAAGCAGTTGTTAACTGAACTAAGACTATAAAGCAAATCTAAGCTTAGCCATCTACTGCATTTTCTACCTAGCAGTGACAGCCACTGCTTTTCAAAACAGCCACACATACTGACAGTCATTCCCAATAAGGAAAAATAAAGGCAGCACACCGACAGAAATCATACGCTTGCCTTTCTCACCATTTTGTCACTATAAAATATCTAAATAGTGAACAGACAGGGAAGACAATCAGGTGAAGCAAACCTCTGCAGATACCTACACAGAACACTTTCTGTCTTGAGCTTTTAAGAGGCAGCTGTACCTACAATACCTTTTGGTATTGGAAGACTCAACATTATCATTTATTTACCTTTCATACATCTTTCATAATTTCCTAACATCTTACCCCTCTTGTCTTCTCAAGTGAAAAATACTGTTAAGTAGTCCTGTATCTTTGATTATTATCTTTACCCTTTTATTTTGTGTAAAACTATTCTGTAAAAAGAGAATTGCAAAATAAGGTATTCCAGAGTATTGATCACAAAGTGGTTCAATAACCTATGATAGAACTATATGAACCGGGTTCCTTTGTCCACCTGCTTGTTGACTCCATTAAAAACTCCAGTTTGAAACATGATCTTTCTTTACCAAATCTGTGCTGACTCTCTCAAAGCACTGAACTATCCACATGTTCATTCTTGTGATCACATGAAAAGGCTACAAAACTGTTGCAGAAATAACTATGCAACAGAAAACAACTCCAAATTATATTTCTGCCTATTTAATATTCCAAAATAAATAAGGATAACCTTTGCTCAGGTACTCTCCTTACAAGAAGTAGTCGGAACACTTGAGACCAAAAGATGAACAGTGAGTAAAATGAGGTTCTGAAAGAAGCCTTTTAGAAAGAAAACACTCAGGCAAATTCAGCTACAGCCTCTTAAAGCTAAAACTTCAACTTGCACAACTTTTTTTTTTGTTGCAAAGTAAACAAGTTGTTAAGTCTTTAGAATATATCCTAACCTGACTAAGTTTTTCCATGTGTGCAACCAAAAGAGGAAAACGATGGGCGAGAGCAGAGTCATTCTCAGTGCTGACTTGTTTAACCATCGATCGCAGCAATGCTTCTCCATCATAAGCAATGGGAAAGATAGAGGTCAGTTTTACTGAAGTATGGCAGAGAGCAGACATAACAGCAGCAAGAAGCCGGCTACTGGAGGTTTTAAAGTTTGCTTCCTGGATGTCCTAAAAACATAAAAAGAAATGAAGAGAATGGCAGTGCTGCATTCACAGTAAATGAGGGAGAAAATAATTTTGAAAGGAACTTTCCAGTTTTATAGCAATTATAAAAATAAGCTATAGAAAGAATTTCACATACTGTTAGCTTTCCTGGGAGTCTTACATTTTCTTATCTCATGAACTTCCATTTAATTTTTTCAAATTGGAGTAATTAAAATTTGTTGGTTAACATGTTTTAAAATAATAAACCCATTTAAAATTAATATTGAATTATGGCACTCTTTGAAGATAAAGCACTTTAATTAATCAAACAATTTAATTAGAATAATAAGGAACTGATTCTTCCTTGAATTTTTATACACTAAATTAATTTTCATGCAAAGAAGCAAACTGCTTACATCTCACTGCAGTCAATGCAAGCAAGGAACTACACCATTTAGATTTGAGATGCTCATTCACAGTAAGCAAGATACTTAGAAGAAAGTTGTTACAGAATAATTTTGGCAACTTCTCATGCACTTTGCTGCATCAGAGCACTGTTGTAACAGTTAATAATGAGAAGTTACACAAGTATTATTACTGATGAGTATAAAGCTCTGAGTGCTGACAGTTAACAGCACCACAAATTTTCTTCACTCTACCAGAGAGCATCTTACTGCTAAGGGAGACGAAAGTTCCTACGCTCTTGTTGAATTTTGACCCTTCTTTGTAAAACCCACCAAAATCCAATTATTAAAAAAACCCAAACCACAGAAGAATTCAAGCTTCAATCCAGGCTAAAAACAAAAAAGAAGTAGAAGTTTTAAATACAGCTTGGCTCTCTGAGCAAAAGGGCAAGCTAAGCTGTTAATGTTTACTTTTGCTATTTTAATATACCTGGTCCAAACAATTCAGCAAGTCACAAAGACACGCCCACTGGAGAGCTGGTGTTGGATAAAATGAATGAAAGCAAGCTGTGAATGTATTATGGCATTCCTGAAGAACAGCTTCTAAAAGACTCAGAGGCTGACTGAGATATCCCTGTGGATCATTGTCCAATTTCACCATGCAATGATCAACTCCTTCAGATAAAATTTTCCTCAGCAAGGTCCTAGTTTTTCCAATGCAGTCTGCAAGTTTGCTCGTTTCTTCTACAATTGCCTTAGCCGAAGCTAGAAGGTGACAGAAAATGAAAGTCAACTGTACAATAAATGAACCATTTTCATATTAGAACACACATTCTGCATGCAAGTAAACCAACTAGAATTTAGCAACACTGACGAATCTACATCCAGATAATATAATTTCAAAAGGCAAACATCAAAGAAACCTGAAGAACAGAAACTTCCAATTTTCCAGTCTTTCATTACATATGCTGCATTTTAATATGAGCACTGTCGAACTACAGGCATGAAAATCAGATACTGTCTTTCAAATTTAAGTTGTGCTCACCATCAAAACAGGAAAAAAAAAAAAAAAAGATACAAATAGCCCAAAAGAACCCAACTGTGAAACAAAACAAGAAATCATATTTAAAATGCACACAAGTCACAGTGTGAACATGGTGCTGGATGCTCGGTTATGCAGATAATTGAAATATCCCTTTTCTGTCAGAAAGTCTCTATCTGCCAATAAAACCATCTCCATAAGCTATTTCATCTTGTACACTACATGAACACTTTGATCAAATTTTGAATGTCCTGTAGATTATTACTTGCTGATAAATATGAAACAAATTAAGAGGAATACCTGACATTGGATATATTTCACAGGTGTAGACCCTCAGCAACCTCAGGCAGCAAGTGCCCACAAAACGCAACCTTTCTAAATCCAGAAGAGTAGCAGTGTATTGGAATCCTTTAAGTCCACGGAGTTCTTCAACTCCCAGCACCAGTGTCGTCCAGCTCCAGTGCAGAATGCTCAATAAAGATTCAAAGCACTCCTATTTCAGGGTATGAAGGTTAAAGAAGACACATGTTGTGTTAAAAACAGTGAACTTTTAGTATCAGTATACAACAAAAAGCAAATAGCATCTATATCCATGCTCATTATGAAAATATATTTATGTCTGTACACCATACAACACACAAACCCTATTTGCTTGAGAATAAATAAAGAGTGCTGAGAAAGTAGAGAGCACATCACTGTGATACCACGCTAAAAGCAATTTATAACATGTTATAATGTTATGTGTGTGGAAGTCTCTCAGTTATTTAAGAACTGTCAACTGTATTCACTGGTAATACAGGCTTTTCAGTAAATTTTACTTGCTTCATCTGCATATGAATAGAATAATACCTACTTTCAACAGAATACATTCTTATCGTAACAATAAAGACTTATCAAGGCTGTCTTCCCTTTGTTTTTAAGCAGTCATCATCTGCAGGATCATGGGAACTATATCCCATTTACAGTACTTGAAAGTTCAACAGAAGCACGTGATAACCCGAATGAAATTTGAGGATTCTAAAAGTTTTGTTTGTCCAAAAATTTGTTTCTACTATTTTTAAATGTGGTCAATAGTTTCATAGAGTTGTACTACAGAAGGCAAACTACAAGTATTTGGCATTTAGTGGCTGCAGGTACACCTTCAACCTGCAACAATTAAGATGAGCATTCAAAGTTAGCTACATAATGCCTAATGCACCAGAAAGTCAAAACTCTCCTCTTGGCCCAGATCAGATCTACGGTGAGGGATAACAGCAGCAAGATAATGAAGAGGGATGATACAATGTGAAGTATTAAAAGCTAGAGGAGTCCATAACTTAATGCAAATACTTTTAAGCAAGCATGTATTAAGAGTAGCTATTACTATGTTGATAATATGATTAACAAAGAACTGTGTAGGTAATATACTCCTAGAAGAAACTTGAACAGGAACAGATCATGCGCATCACTAGAGAATACTGAAGAAATGGAGAATACATAAATGAGAGAAATCAAGCTGAGGAAAATTGGACTGCAAGTGTCCATATGGAGGCAGTAACGTCAATGTAACTCTCAGCTGAGAATACTGACCATGCATGTTATGCAGTATAAGATGTAAACCGGGATGGAACCAAAACTAAAATAATCACTGCTTGTAATACATAAGGAAGAGACTGTATTTCAAAAACACAGAGAGTGAACTGGCCTTATCCTAGATGGTAATATTGCATTTCAGCTTCATGCAGTATTCCTTAAAATTTGACTAATCTCCTTGTATGTGAAGAACTGCAGACTATCTTCTATCAATAGTTGCAGTTTACTTGGGCTATTAATACTTATCAAATCATCTTATCAAAATTTAATTAAATGCTGTGATCATCAAAGTATATTGGAATCCATCCAAGTAGAAAATGAATCTCACCATTGAATAATTAATGATGGTAATTTAAAAGCCATTAAAGAGACCATATAGAAAATAAAGCCTGCTAATACTAATACCTTGGTGGCAGGGAGTACCCAAAACCAAGTAGCTCAGCCTTGTGAACAAATACATTTCTAGTCTCTCATCCTGAATCAATATCAAGCTTAGCTTAACTTAAAGTTTACATCTGAAATATTCAGGAAAAATAAAAAAATACAATGTTCTATGTATCAGTGTACCTAACTACTGTTTGGTAAAGCAGAAAGAAAAAAATCATTAGTTATTTCCACATCTATGTCTTTCAGTTTTCTAAGTATGAATGAACCTGCAGGAAACAAGATCCTTGATAATACTCACCACTGAGACAGTTCTGGCAAAAGATCTCTTTAAAATATGCACAGGTTCACTGGTTTGCTGTTTTCCTTTGGATGCACTGCCATCACTTGTTGGCAGCCTGGAAGAACAATTTAAGAACTGATTTGAAATCTGTGCTTTTAGGAGATTTTACTGTGTATTGTTCAAGTGGAACAAATGTAGAAGAAAAGTTTAAGGTAATTATACAAAAAATGTTCAATGTCAACATAACCTCCTCCAGTTCCTAATCCTTCCAGACCAGTAATCAAATATCTTGAATTCTGTTCAACTGGCAGAATTGTGACAATTGAAAATAAAGTCAAGATTTAATTACATATGAAATTATTTATTTCTTCAGGTGACATTTTTAAGACTAGCAATGTTACAACTTAAAGAGCACCAGTTTTGTGGAGGCAAAATACACATGGATGAAGAACGATTCAGGGAGCATTTGTTACTGCAGCACCTTTCCTTTTGTGCCACTCATGGCTCTTCTGCTATATCCTTCCTTCAAGAGACCCCAAGGCTTGTTTGTCTTTGGCTACAGCCATCTCTCCATAGAGGTCACCCAAACAATTAATAACTTATACCAAGACTTTACGTGCATCTGTTAAAATGTAATTTTCCAGTGGAAAGACAGGGGTCTACGGACACAAAGATTATCAGTAAAAGGGAGCTTTTCTGATAAGGGACCCTGAAAAGGAGACTCTTAGAAAGGACATAGCAAAAGAGCCAAGATGCAGAGATTCCAACTTTCAGAATCACCATGGGAGCAGAGGGGAATATCTATCTATATATGTGTGTGTGTATATATATGTCTGTATATGCACACAAAATATAAAAATTAGGTCTTGTATACATCTGAGGAAATCTATTAGCAATGCCATAAGAGTCTTGCTTTTAAAACAGTTCGTAACATTTGTCATAGGAATAATGCCCTTATGGTAACTTATTGCACAGCACAATTAGTTGGTTTTTTTGGGGGGTTGTTTTTGTGTGTGTTTTTTGTTTTATTAAAATCCTCTGATAAAATGCTTCTAAACTGAGGCCTACTAAATAGAATACTTCCCAACAAGCAAAAAAATGTAATATGTTAGATGAAATCATGAGGCTCTACAGAAGTAAATGAAAATCTCAGATTTTAGACAGTGATTTCCTTAGCTTAATACAATAACAACTTAATGAAACATATGCTTACTTCAATAGGTCTTCTGCTTAAGAAACTTGTGAATAAATTGTTCTAAATGGAGGCCAAAATATTACCTGTATAGTAACTGTGGGATCTGCCCTGCATTAACATCCGTACCATTATTTGATTTCTTGGAACTTTTAAACTGAAATACAACACTGGAAGAGAAATAATTGAATTATTATTCAAGTAATGTTAGCTCTCCTCTTTTGCATTTAAAAATACAGAAAAAAAGGAAATATACCCATCATCTGTAGTAATAGAGGCCTGTCCATGAGATCCACAATCACTGCTAGGTCCTGACACTCTTGCCCAGGCTACATACCACCAGCCAGCCTGCAGGAGTACTGGTTCATCAAACATCATTGCATACTTCTCTCTGGGAGAAGTAAATTTTAAAAGATATATGTGAATTAGTTTTTAGATTAATCTTTAATGAATTGCACCCTGTTTATAAAAAAAGGAGATAATGTTATAAAAGTTATTAATCCTGAGTAACTATTTATATACAAAATTTTACAATACTTTGTTGAAAAATATTGTAGTAATAAAAAAATCAGAAGGACCTATAAACATCAAAGTCTAGCTTGATTTTGCATATTGAAACAATCAGATATCAAACGCCAAAGAGTATGGAGAGACAGACTGACACACACAAACCCAATTCTATTTAAATACATAATACTTGAAGTATTAATTATATTCTTTTAATTCAATTTCAGAAAAAAATGTAAATGACAGAGTTTATGTATTAATTCTTAGAAGCTACACATGAATATTTAAGAAAGTAACAGAATATTTACTTATGGGTATTGACACAAAAGAATTAAGCCATCAGTCATAGATTATTTGAATCTTTACTTTGTTCCGAAATAGGGAATGAGAAGCAGCTAACCCCATTCTTAATGCATAAAACCTGCCAAGCGATAACTGCTTGTATTCTAATGTGCCGAGGCATAACAACACTTCTCTCAGTTATGATCATTATTAAACTTATTACAATATGAAATAAGTTGTTTAATGCTGATACCCATTTGTGCTTGAATTCATGCTTTTGATAGAAGTATTCAAAAGAGCTGCTGCAAGGTTTTGTCTTGTCTTCTCATCACAGGAATATGGGACTTGACTTTGCTTTATACAAAAGCAAGTGTGAGATGATTTTTCCCTCTTTCAATTTGTATCACGATGGCTCAGTGAGGTATTTAGTGCTTTACTACTTTACCCAACACACTTTTAATTTTACATCACTTGTTATTAACTTCTAATGACGTAGATCATCACTGTTGATATTAAAAAGTCTTTTAAAATTGTGTGTGAAGAAAATAAAAATAAAGATCAAGAAGTAGGCAGAAATAGGTAAGGAAAACATCTTACCTAGCAGCACAATCATACGCTAAGACATCTGTTTCAGCAAGAAGGTCTCCATCAGTCTCATGGTCTCCCCCATCTGGACCCAATTCAAACAACTTGTGAAGTAAGAAAAAGAGGTAAAAACACATCTTAGGTGTTAGAAACCTCGTAATACTACTTTTTCCCTGTCTAGGATTCTGGAAACTGTCTACTACAATTCTTTCCCTTTTCCTAATTTAATTGCTCGTTACTGTCACTGACAGGCAAATTCCCATCTACTGTTAAAAAAAAATAAAAAATATCAGTTGACATTGACTTCCCAGCCTTACACCCAGATATATTCTCAAGTGGAGAAACTCCCTAAATCTTCTACGCAAGTCAAATACAGAGCAACTGAAAACAGGCAAAGTTGGGCAGAAGGTGCAGGCTTTCCATCACAGATTGAAATGCACTGAAGATATACTCTGGAAAGGAACAACTTAACTGTTCAGCAGAGCTAGTTGATAGTGTCACAAAGAGTGATTAGGAGAAGAGATGATACCTTTTTCAAAAGAACTTGGGTTTCTTAATCAAAAAGTAATTTCTACAGCTTGATGAGCTGTAATAAATGACTACACTAAATGACTACACTACATGCCTACGACTTCTCTTGCAAACTTAATACACAGTTTACCTGTGGTAGGACTAACAGTTCTTATCTTGGCTATAAGCTAATCCAGAAACAAATTGAAAAAAAAATTAAGTACTAGAGTGCTTTCATAGCCTTACTACCTTTTAGTATTCCAACAGTAGTCATGTTTTTCTTGTCTTTCCTTAATCATTAGCAATTCTCAGTCCTTGTGTTAAACTAAAGTACAACTACTTATTCTGGATCTCCTATTGTTTTTTGTTACTGCTAAGCATATGCCACTCATTTCCCTAAAACAAACGTTCAAACCTATTCATCTGAAAACAGAAAACTCAGTAACCCAACTAAATGGCAAGTAACATTAATATCCTGAATATGCATCTCAGGCAGACATTAGATCCTTCCTTCACAATGTCTTTTGAGGAGTTTCTGAAATCTTTATTAAATGCAGGAACAGAAGCTAATTTTCAGAAACCAGAGCTCTGTTATCAGAGTCAGGTTTGTTTATTTATTTAGTTAACATCCATGCACATGCTCCAGCCCTGATCATCCTTACACTTGGCACAAAGCAGAGTTAAGTATGTTTGGTAGCATTCTCAGTTGAAGAAGCCCAGCTGAGATGCTGTCGAGAGAGCAGTCTGATAAAGAAGTGGCAGGGACAGCGAAAAGCTGGTATCAAAGCAATTCCAGGTATTGTTTTTGAGAAGCAGTCCCTCATGTATCTTGACACAGGGTGTGATTCTAACCTCAAGTCCACAACAACATTTTTCTACAGGTGGACCTCTGAGATCTGTGTAAACATATCACAGAACCATTTGACCCACTACCATATCTGCTTAAGACAACGATAAGATGGCATAGCATTTAGTGAAGATAAGAATGGGCCAGTTTTTGATATTTAAGAATAGTAAATCTCAGATCTCTACTTCACACACCTTACATGTGTAAGGTTTGTTACTACTCACCAAGAAGCCTTCTTCTAGTTCTACTAATGCTTTTAATACACAGTAAACCACCCATTCATCAATAAGCAGAATTAATGGCTTCAGGTGACCCTTCTGAAGTTCTGATTGAGACATAATATTGTTTAAAAAACCAAAATCAAACATTACCTTTATTTTAGCCGTGTATTCACCCCTACCTCCAAAAAGGCCAAGACCACCTAACAAAATATCTGTATCAGCACAGAAACGGATAGCTTCTACTGAGTGGGCTGAATAACCCCAGCCTCCTCCGTGACCTGCAGAAAAAACAACACAAAACAAAAATACAGCTAATCTTAGTCTTTTATTCCACAAGCCTGATCAGTTCATGCTATAAAATTTTACTGTGTACATACTTTCAAATCTATTAACAACACTATAGTCTTCTTTAGAGTAAACTTTCATTACTGCTTGGGTCTCCTCTTCTGTGTTTGCTACACCCATTTTTAAATCCTGCATAGCAGCCAAAGTATCAAGACAACCTAAAAGAAAGCAAATTAGAAAGAACTCAAAATTTCTTTTTACCATTAGTGAAATGGAAATGAATACTAGTTACAAAGAACCAAGCAACCTAACTGTTCTGTCCCTAAACCATAATTAAGCTACCAAGTACCATTATAACTTTGATTGGGTCACAGGTTACTGCTGTAGAACCTCAAGGTTCACTACTGAAGATCAATTCCAATTTATTAATTTTCCAGAACACACAAGAAATGTGATTTAATTCTGCACTGCAACTTTACCAATGGTAAATGGATTGCCAGCACCACCTTCTTTCCCATCCCCCCTTTACATTTTCTGTATTAACAAAAAAGAGTTGAAACAGTCATTAAATTAGGGGCAGATTGAAGAGACTTCATAAAAGGCATTTGGGGTTATATACATGAGTATCCAACATGTCTTACTCTGAAGTCAAACACAAAATAGTACTGTTCAAGTCAAAATTTATCATGTCTGTAATACACAATGAAGGGAGAAGAACAAGAACTCATCACTATCAGTCAGCAAGTGAGCTCAAGTAACTTCCAAAGCTATGCTTCAAAGCACTGAGTATGTTTCATATGGCCAGTTTATACGTGAACAGAGTGAGATTATTTTTTGGTTTGACAGGATTTTCAGACTACATAAGGAAGTCCTATTACTCTTTATGTCCCATTATACAAAACTGCAAAGGGTAAATTCTGACTTTTAGATACCGCATTTACTTTAAAACAGAAGTAGCTTATTTAAGAGCACTTTTTTTCCCTGTCTTCGCAAGACTCCAGATTACCTTAACAGTACTGACTTTATTCTGCAGACTGTCCAAGAAAAGTTCACCTAAAAAGGTCTTTTACTTTATTATGCTGACCTTTAGTTGTAAGTTCCATTTGAACTCTAAAATCTTCTAGTGTCATTAGGATGGCAGAAGGTAACTATTTTGATTAAAATTAATGCATATCAGCCAGTTACTAAGTGTTAAGAGTAATGCTGAAAGACTATAAAGTAAAAATTTTAACTCCAGGGCAGAAAGCTGTTAGATTACAATTCATTTATACATTGTCTGTTTTCTTCACTTCATCTAAGCTTCTGACTCATTAACTATAAATGTATACCTAGAATGTGCAAAGCTGCATGAGATCTGGTGGTCAGGGCTTTGGAACCTGTTGGTAGAGCAAGTTCTGGACTCAAAATACTACATCGGGATTGCATGTCTGGAGCAGAGGGAAGTCTGGAATCAGCAACTACTGCATTGTAACTCCACAGTTCCCTAGTATTTGGTCGAAACCTAGAGTAAGACAAAACAGAATAAAAATTCCCTTTCACCTACTAAAAACAAAATAAAAAATATAATTAAATTCTATAAGCTATTTAATATAAAATTTAGATGTCCTTGTACAAATTCTTAAAACTGAACACCATTACACCAAAACACATATAAACTTTCCTAGCTTAACGAACTAGCAAATAGAAAGACAAAAACAATATTGCACTTCAAGTCAAAGTCACAGGTTTACAAATGTCAGAAAACAGACACTTTTCAAAAGTAATCAATATTAAAATGCTGTAATCTATTAAGAAGCATGAAGTAACAAGTGAAGTACTAAAGATGTGCTCAAAACCAATAAAGATGCAAAGTGAAAGTAAAAGGGCTACTCACCATCAAATAACAGTAAAAAGATCTTGAGAAATCCAACATATTTTGTTTGGCTTTTTTTAAAAGGATAGCATCACCTTACGAATTTTTAAGATTATAGAAAAGGGCAGCATAAACAAGGGAATACAAAGACTTTCCATACTATAAATTAACATGAAGAAAAAGACAATGAAAATAATGAAGTCTGATATTACTATGTAAAAGGAAGAAACAGAAGATGCAGGCCTACAGGAGTGTTCTGAACAGGCACAAAAGGAATTTTCACTTGGTACACTGTTCTAAAAATCCAAATGGGGCTAAGATGGTCTAACTAACAGAATGAAAAAGATTTTGACTCCAAGTATTACAGAACACCATATGTATTCAGAGTTTCAATGAGTTAGCAATGTGCGAGTTCACAGACAGACACAACCACTTAAATTTCACTAGTACCTGAAAAATCAAGTCACAAAGCTGAGAAGAAAATGTGTTTAATCAAGAAAGATGTCTCTGCACAGAGAAACTGCCACCTTTACTTAAATAGGCATGAATAAAAATGCTCAGGAATATACCAAATATTTCACTACTAAGAAGTATATTCATTAACATGTCACTTCTTTAGACTGTTCTAATATTTTCTATTAAGCAAGAATGACACTTAACACAGAAATATCTGTGTTAAAAAAAATCTGCACAGACTCCCAAGAATCCACTCTTTGGTTAAGTATTTAAGCTCTAGATTTAGTTTTGTAAAAATTTTGGGACTGCAGAACATCTCAATCCATGTATATTCATAGTATCTTTAACATCTGACTCTGAGCTTTCTCAAGATGAATAACTTAACCATTTTAGTGCACTGTATCTAGTCAACTGTCAATCTTTTCTCCCCTGAAATCTTCTGCTTTCCCATGGCCATTGATAACTGCATTTTTCATAAACTGAGCCTTTCAGTGTGTTCAATCATTCTGATAATAACAAGACCGAGAGCTTTTAGGTACGTGGGTGCTACTTTTCCTCATTTCAAATCTCAGCATAATTTCAGTAGGAACAGGAACCTAGCTAATGAGATTCAAACAATGCTGGGGACATGTATAATGCACAACTAGAGCCACCCAAGAAATTCACAGAATCACCAAATGGTAGGGGTTGGAAGGTACCTCCAAAGATGATCGAGGCCAACCCCCCTGCCAGAGAAGGACAAAATTTGGGCAGATCATACAGAAATGCATCCAGACAGGTCTTGAAAGTCTCCAGAGAAGGAGACTCCACAACCTCTGTGGGGAGTCTGTCCCAGTGCTCTGAACCCTTACAACAAAGAAGTACTTCCTCATGATAAGGTGGAACATCCTGTGCTCGAGCTTGAATCCACTGCCCCTCGTCCTGTTCAGATGTCAAAGGAACATGTTTAGGAAATAGGCTTCAATGTTAAGTGTGTTGCTGGCTAGGGCACTTTATTCTAACTGCATGTAATTATTCTTGTTCTGGCAAAGTCTTCAAACAGTTTAAGCATCATCCATCACTTGTACTCGGGTGACAGTTCAAATTTCTCCCCTTAATCCTGGCTAACATAGCTTTTAAATCATTTAGATGAGAATTGGATGCTATGATTCTGTCTTGGTACAGGGGCCTATGTTCTGCACATGCTCAAAGTCTCCAATGAAAAGCAACCACACAAAAGACTGTGAAATAGATACAACTGTAATTTGAACGTCTATGCCATCAAAATTAAGTATCGTTATTTTGACCTCCCAAAATAACAGAACTGAAAAAATACTATTACTCCACCCCTTCTGTTCAAGTCAACCACTAACACCTGAGAAAGATACAAGATATAAAATTGTGGAAGCAGGGTATGGCAAGAAAATTATTCAGCAAAGTTTTAAGTAGACGGAGCAAAGTAAGGGATGTACAAAGAGAGTAAATAAACAGACTAGGTTGGGGTCCCCCATATATTTAGATATTAGAGATTGGAATGAGAATGATGCAATAAAGAAAAGAAATTAAAAAATTTGGGCAAGATACTTTTTTGGGGTCTACTTGAACAAATCATCTAAAAAATGTGAATAAAGATACAAGGAAGACTAAAAATTGCTTGTATTCACTAGGGAAATGAGCATAAACAAATCTCCAGCCTGCCAAAATGTTTTAAAAAGTATTTCTGGACTATGACTTTAATAACTGTAATCCACACTTGCCTCCAAATAACATCATAGACAGGATCCAGACACACACCAGAACCTTGGAGGTCTTCCTGCTCAGAATCATTGAATGTTTTGCAACTGCCATCTACTTTGTTTATCAGAAGACATTTAAAAGGAGGAGGTTCTGATATTGAAGCTGGTACCAAACCTAGATCAGGGAGCAAAAAGAGAAGAAAAACATGAAGCCTCCACTCGCTACACTGCATCTTCTATACATGAAGTATTAATATAGTAGGGAAGAAGAGAGACACTGTTGCAGCAAAACCTAAACCACAGCAGAATTTAAGTGCAAGTTTAGACTTATTTTTAACTAAGACATTCTTATTATTAAAAAATTTAATTGCTAAAGGAGCTAAGCTTGACCACCATGCCCAGTGTAACTAGAAAATCCAAATATTTTTATTGCCTTCACTCATATTTTTGATTTGTTGCTTCTCTATTGTTTGCATGACTAAAGCTATGATTTCCTCCAATACTTCTATAAGCACTTAAAATATTATAGAAGGGCTCTTGCCTATTATATGCCTGCTTGCAAATATCTCTGATGTAGCAAGCACATGAGAATTAATGAGAGCTTCATCAATCCGGAGAAAAGTCTGGTCTCCACTAGCTCCAATCCATGTTGCTTTGCGTCCATATTTAGAGCCTATGTTAGGCATAGGTGCTGGTTTTGCATTCCAGTAGGGCATATCCAGAATTGGTCTCCCAAGCTGACCTTTCTACAGAGAGAATTCAAGAATTAGGAAGCAACAGCAAGATGAACAAGCTACTTTGATAGTTTCAACATATAAAATTAGTAATCTGCAAGAGTTGCAAGCAACTTTTGATTTAAAACGTTAAGGGAGAAGAAACACTCATGTACAGCAAATACCCTCTGTTCAGCACGTTACTCACCTCTCTTTCTACATAACACTGTTAAGTAAACTTAGTGAAGACATTTTCAGGAGACATGCTTGATTTTGAGCTTGACTTTATGAAGCTTTACAGTACTGGAACCAGACACATAGAACAGGTGGTCGAAATATGGTGTAATTTTTTTTTTTTAAACAGGCTTTTAAAAACTGCTTCTGAGAGTGAATTTGATTTTTTAGGGGCTAAGTTTCACTACAAGTCAAAGCTTAAACATTTATGCATCCAAGTCACTTTTGACAACACAGACACAAAAGCTCTTTCTTAGAAGTCTGCAAAACAACAAAATATTACCTAATCAAAAAGCCATCGTGGCGCACTTAATTCAAAACATTATTTTCTACTTCTAGGATTTCAGTCTTTGCCTTTTATTCTTTGTAATAGGACACATTTCAGGAGGTGAAATTTCTCTTCTGTTGTGTTTGGTAGTACACAGTTTTTAAAGCTTGTAAAAAATAGCTTGATAACTATTCTCTAACTTTTGCCAGAAGGACATTAATAGGAAGTCAGGAACAGCAGATGACTCTGGAGAGACTGGAGTAAAGGGGGGTATTTGCAAAGACAAGAAGGCACAAAGGCCTAAAGTCAGGATGAAGGGGAACTAAATGATGCTGAACTGCTTATTCGGTGAACATAAGAATGCATTTCACATGGACATAAGAGAATATGCCCCATGCAGATATCACAAAAGAGAGTGATACTGTGTTACACTGAACAGTAATCTCTCCTCAATTGTAAGCACAACTTCTGCAACTCAGTGCCATTCCTATGAAAGAAAACAAAACACTTATGTCTTCTAACAAATGCAGACAGACAGGCAGTAGCATATGCAATAGGCTGTTTATTTGCAACTGAGCTTGCAACAGTAAGAGTTTAAGGCACACCTTATAAAATAACCCAGATTTAAATCCCTGTCCTCATAATAATATAAAAAACACGAAGAATTTCTGGCATTACGCTTTTCGAACCACAACAATATTAGAGGCCATGTTTTTAAACATTATAGACACAAAAACCATGCAGAAGTTGAGTGGTTCTACAAGAGCAATATACACAGTTTTGAAAGGCCTTTGAACAATACATTAACTACAAACTTATTTCTATAAGTAAATATTATCATTTCCTTACTGAGAAACTTCCAAAAGTGAAGACTTGGCCATCCATTAAGAGAATAGCTGTATGGTTGCTCCCAGCAGTAACTTGTGTACTAGGACCTGGTAGTGCTTGCACCAAAGTGGGACATCCCCTATATGAAAAAAAAAATTATTTTGTGTCAATACATCCTTAATGCAACATTTAACACACACATTAGTATGATAACAATTTCAATCGCTGGGAAATATATTCACTATGTTTACATACAATAGGGAATCAGAGTCAAACAATGTCTTACATGGTAAATGAAAAGAGGTTTGAAAGACTGTACTGGATATTGAAGTTTATGCCCTCTTGTTACAGGAAATTAGATAAAGTACCCTCTTTTAACTTCAACTCAGAGTTTAGCATAGAATAAAAAAAGGTTAATTTAATATATAATCATAGGATTCGAGTTACAACAACATATGTGTGCATGTATATGTGCTTCTGCAAAATCTATTGCAATGAACAGTAGCAGTAAAGTTGTTGTGAGGATGCCAGTTACACACTTAAAAACCCGTTTGCTTCATCAAGCAATCAAAGTCTTACATGGTTGGTACCCTAGTACAGTTATGAGAAGCAATAATGACACGGCCCTCCTCAAATCACTGTCTAGGAAATTATAAAAGAAAGAGGTCTACCCACCTCCATCAGCTTTCTAATGGAGAATAAGGCATTAAAAAACTGCATTAAAAAACTGCTCTCCATCAAACTCATAGACTGAAGAAAAAACAAACCTCTCCAAACTGTTTTCCAGAAAGATCTGAAAAAGCTTAATCCATGTGCTTTTCAAATATGAACAGCAATAAGACAATACATTTCCCATTCCAGTAAAAATGAAGGGGGGAAAAAAGCCAATAGGATGGTCAAGAAGCAAAGAAAGAAAAATTGAAGTGATGACTTGGAATAGAAATAGCAGAAAAGATAAAAAGAAGAAAGTACAAGATACTAAAAATAACATTTTTTCATCTCAATCCCAACAAAGTGCACAGGAGCCTACAAGAACTGTACCAGACCGAATCCCCTAATGAACATCTACCTAGACTTGAAATTTATTGTGGACTTAAGAGTGTGAATCTGAAGAAAACATTATTCCCAAATAACCCATGTTTGAAAACTCCTGACCCCAGACAACATCAGCACTATTTAAACTTTTAAACATGCACTTTCAAAAGTAGGTTAATCTAAACCAAGAACAAATTAATTTACAATTAAAAAAAAAACAAACCAAAAAACAGTCAAACAAAACCAACAAAGTGTCAGCCCACAGCTACCTAGCAATTGCTTAGCGGCTGATGTGCAAAAAGACTGGTTGTCTGTATGTGCTGATTTAGGCTGAATTGCAGGTAAAACAGAAGTCAAAGCAGAAGGAAGGAAAGACAATGTGTGTTCAGTAGGAAAGGGTATGTGGGAAGATGTGGAATATGGAAATGTAACAGAGAAATGCAGCACGAAGACAGGTTGAAGATCTGAAGGAGGCATATAGGAAGAAATTAGTCCTTTGTGGTGAATGTAGTTTCCAGTGGGTGATTCTAGAGAAGATGCAGAGACTGAAGGGAAGCATAAAATCTGGTAAGAGGATGCACAACATACTACTCAAATTTAGAAGCCCTTGTTAGTCTATAGGTACTTGGGTTTGGACACCAGTAAGATTAAACACAGCCACAGAGAGCAAAGTTTAGGAATACCAATGACAAAACATTTTAAAACCAGAAGGAATATTACATTTGCTTCCCATTAACTTTACAGATGCTCAAAAAAGCACTGAAGCAAAAAAAAACCAAAAACAACAACAACAACAATAACCCTAAAAAAATTTTAAAAATAATCATAAAGCATTCATGTTAAAGGGAAATATATTAAAGGTTTTTTTCCTCTCCCTCAATTATAATAGCTGTAGGCAGAGAATTATTCATCCTTTGCTTGTAAAAAAAAGTGAACATTTCATCTTTGATACATAAAAGCTAAGATATTATCACCAAAACTATTTATCTTTCTTTTTTTGCCAATTGACCCTATCAGCAATGTCATTTGAATGCTGTGTATGATATTCCCTTGGCATCAGCAGAGCAAAACCAGACAAGAAACTAACAGAGAGAGATGTAGTATGTTATCCTCTTCTTAAATAGCACTTTTATTAAGATGACCTAACTTTTAGAATGTCCAACTACAGTGCATGAACTAAAGAAATGAACAGGAATAAAGTTAAGACAGTTAACTATGTCAAAAAAGTAAAGTTAAATTACAAGAAAATAGTTTTCACTTCATAAAAGGAGCAGGGATTTGGAAAAACACAGTAACCCAGTTTGACTGATGTATATGGAATTTAAAACCTCTGATACTATTGAGTATTTCCCTATCCCTGTGAAAGTCAAGACAGAAAAGCTCAGCATAGATAGACAGGAGTGAGAGACTCTTTGGACAAAGTTTCGATAGCCCAGGTTTCTCCATCTGAACAGAATAAAGAATTAAGTGTTCTTCTGGGATGGAGCTGAAGGACGCACTGATATCAAACTCACAGACTTTTTGGCTTCTGGATATGACACAGGTACTGGACACAGGTCAATCAATCACAAAAGATCAACCTCAACTGTACAGAAAGTAACCCATGGCCCTTGGGAAAATGTAAGCTTACTAAACACTAAGCAACAGATATACATGCATCAGCTAACTCGGGATCATGCAGAAGGTCCAAATGCATTTTGGCTGTCCACACTGAAAGCCCTTTCCACCCTGAAGGGTAAGAATTTCCAGCAACAGATGCAGTCTTTGCAAACTTGTCCTGTGGGAACTGATCGCTGTCCATGGTACTTCACCAGGCAACAGCTGCCTGACAGGTCCAGGAGGAGGGCATGGAGGGGGGGGCAGCTGACAGTGGTGCTGTAAATTCAGGTTCACCATTGGCTGTTACTGTGCAGTGAGTAAAAAGAAATCAGTAGTAACTTCTGTCAGTTGCAAGCAGAATTGTGCAGTACAGAGTTAAAAAGAAACTGGAGCTTTCTGGATCTTAGAAGTAACTGGAAGTTTGGTGAAAAGATAAGACCTGAATTGCACTGCTGAAGTAAAATAATCAGACAATGCATCTAGAAACATGGTCCTGTCAGAGATGATGGAACATGTATTTTTTTTTCCTAGACATATTAATAGGATATTGTGTCTCCGATTTGTCTTCAAATATTACATAGCTGATTGTCCAAGGAAGGTCTGCACAGTTTTCTTCCATGCTATTGTTGAACCTTCAGAAGCAAAATCACATCAACATTGTCTTCAGTTGTTCCATTTCTGGAGCTTGACTGCCAGATCACGTGCTTCCTAACACAGTGCTGAAGTCAACAGTTTGTACAAGAAATTCAGGTGTATTTTGAAAAATAACAGAAAAATTATGAAAGAAGCTTCTCTGAAGAGGTCCCAGCTTCTTCAGAGAAGCATCAAGAACAAACAGGCTTACCTGAATACAAGGCATGCTATTTTTCACCAAGACTAGATGCTGCAAAGCATTTCTTGCTTCCACTGAGTTTCTATCCACCAGCATCTAATTTGAGAAGAATATAAGCACCGACTGACAAATTCTTCATGTAGTGAATAGCTCATTAACATCTGCCACTGTGGATTTTACAGCAGAAAGCCTACACAGACTAGTTTAATGGCTCCAGTATAATGACAGAGAAAAAAAGGCCTCCCAGAAACAAGTTCACTTGCATGTTTAAGTGGTCCTTCTGTGAATGGCTAAATGCTCTGCTGGAGTAAAAGCAGTAACACCATCTTGTGCATATTGCTTGTTCCTCCACACCATCTCTGTTTTTTTGAAAATTTCATTCTCCCTTTCTGCTGTGTTTTTTTTTTTTTTTTTTGCTTGGGCACAAAAAAAAATTCCGATGTCCTTCTAGGGCATGTAACACAACTCACTCCTACTGGAATAGGAAGAAGAATGCATGATGTTTACCATACTCTAACAGAGGAGTCCAGAGTCCCCTTAATTGAGGACAGGTGCAAAGAATTCAAAATAGTTCAGCATTTTCAAGACTTTTTTAAAATATGGCCTTATTACTAAATCTTTACACTGCAAGACAGAAGTCTCTGAAAGGATAAGCCCAAGAACTTCCATCATTGCTTCATCTGGCAATGAAGATGGCTCCCACAGATGAAAATAAGAGTTTCTGTATTTTTCCTAACAGGTCTTGTTTTCAGGGGCCCCCATATTTAAGTATACTAGCTAGGCTACCTGAATATTACTTTCTTTTTTTTCCTCCCCTCTGTCTCTCCTGGAAACACAGTAGAGTATCAGTTTCTGGTTTCAGAAGATGATGGTCTTCCTGAGGTCAATATAGGCAATGTGACACACTGCATGACTGACATACCACTGACCTGGCTGGAGCTGGCCATCTGAGCACCACTGCGTCCCAACTGAGGTGGAACTCTGCATAAGGATTCCCTGTTTCCTTCTCTGAATCCCTTACTGTGAGGACAGAGGAGAGATCTCTACTTAAAGCTGGAAAAAGAAGTACATCAATGAGGAAATTATCATTTGAATGATGGTGCTAAACAGCAATATAGTACTATAGCCAGTTCTCATGCACAGGATATACTCCAAATTTCTTCAAGGCTTTTTTCAGACACTCTCTAGGATCTGTTGTTGAATGGTACAAAGGTCAGCATCAAGTCGCTTGTACCTCCTCAGCTTCTAGGCCTGGTCAGCACTATCCTTTGGCACGGGATGTTTCATGTACTCTTCTAGGATCTCACTTGGAACTACATTTGGTGTCCATCAAGTTTCTGTCTAAATAAGCAACAGATGTGGGGTATACTGCCTGAAGCTCTGACAGATACAGCAGGCAGCTCAGATGCCTTCATAAAAGCCAAGTGATTTCATGAAGTTGAAAATAGGAGATAGCAAATTACCAGTACAAATGCCACTGCTGCCCAGAAACTGGCCTGATTCTATTGGTGACTTGAATTGCCAGATAAAGCAGTTGTAGCTTGGAATTAGTATCCAAGAATTTCCAGGAATGAAATACAGAGAACTTATCTGTGATATGGCTCTACCATAGGCAGAAACACAGACTGCATTCATCAGTCCAATGCAAACTGAGTATGGGTTACATAATTGTTGTTTATAGACCACCATTAGGCACAGCAGTCAATACAAAGTAACACTTCCAGTGAACTTTTTCTTCCTTCCCTCTCCCCCTTTTGTTTAGTGAATCCAATGAAAATTTTAAGATGATGAAGATTTCTTCAGAAACTTGACAAAAGAAATGATTTGGAAGTCTCCAAAGAGATTAGGAGGATAGATGTTCAGTAATTTTCATCTCAGTGCTACAAGAGAAATGACAGAACTGAAGACAGGTCATGGATGCTCTGCTCTGTATGCCTTTCACATAAGGATACTGGGCATTAATGGACATACCCAAAAACGCAATGATTCTTGCTATTCAAAATGCCATCTTAGGTGTTATATGGTATATGTGTCAAAACAATTATGTAATTACATTTCCTTTTATGGAAGGACACTGATTTTTTTTCACACACTCCCCCCCCCCCCCCACTTTAGCTAGTAGGTAAGATACTAAGGAAGAGAAACTAAGGGTGAACTTGAAGTTCATATTAAAGACATGCATATTTAATTATCTATGCTCTCAATGTTGTCATGGAAATCAAGTCCATAAAGATTACAGAGCTACTGAGCATACCTAAAGTAGATAAGTAGTGGGTGGTTGGTCAAATAGCTCTCCACTCTCTGTTGACTTCTCTATTTCCACTGACCACAAAGAAAGTTCACATCACTCATGCTGACATCCAAAATAAGTGTCTACAAAAGGCAGCTGAGACCCAAGCTTAGTGACTTAATTTTGGAGAGTAATAATATACAAAAATGAGATTTTTATTACAACTGAACTACTGTCAATGGTGTAACAGAAACAGATTAATCTAGATTTACATCATCGTACTATTTGAATCATTGTACATGTAGTATTTCACAGAAATAATGACATCTTAATGAGATTTCAATGTCATTCTCACATATGTAGGGAGAAATGACGAGACAGAAGCATTTCAAAGCTTCAAAATCATTTTCAAAGCATATCAAAGCTATGCTAATAACTATGAACAGAAACCCTCACATATTAAACAAATTATTTCTACAGTACAACAATACTATTACTGTATCTATATCCAGTGGGTTACAGGGAGTAAGTGCAGAACAAGAGCTTATTGACTTTATCTGGACAATATTTGAGTTTTCACATTTGCTACCTACAGAGAAATAGAAATTTAGCCACTTTTTATGTGGCAGTATAGCAATACACAATTACATTCATTATTTACCAGCTCACCTGGAATTAACATCACCATGTCCAAGTTGGCCATGCTGCCCATATCCAAATGTGTAAACATCACCATTCTCCATCAAAACCACTGAAAAACAAACAAACAAAGAGTATTTTTCTGACATATGCACATTAATGCAGTACTGCACCAGTGCTCATTAGCCTTTCTAAACAGCACAGCTAATAACCCCTACAGAAACAGCAAGAAATCTAGACTGGATTCCACAACACATCACCTCTATGCAAGGCTAGAGCTGTGCCACACAGGTATTTTCAAGTGATTTAAAAATTGCTTACAAGTTCTGATGTAACTTAGTATATGATACTTACAGTCCTTTGCACTGCTGAAGGACAGTGTAGTAGGCTACAAAACAATACTGCAACCCTTTCAACCCACAACACTCCTGTGCACATCCGTACCGAAAATTAAACATGAAGCAGTGGAGATACATAGAACATTAAAAAAAAGACCAACCAAACAGTAACAACAAAAACTATGTTATGGTTAACAGTGGTTTATTTGTTTTTACCTGAATGGTGAAATCCACAACTGACTTGTACAGCTCGCAGTTCACAGTCGAAGCGGACTGCCCCTGGTGGATAGGTTGTAATTTTGCTGGCATCCTTCTCACCCCTTTCTCCACTTCCATCTATAAACAAAACTTATCATTATATTCCATGTCTTTTAAAAGACATATTAGAAGAATTAATAGAACACAAGTAGTAGATGACTTCCCACCCCGTCACTTGTACAGTAGGAGAAAGAAGTCATAGAATAGTAAGAGAGACAGCTCAAAATGTGGCATCAAAGTAGATGGGAAAGTTGACAAAAATCTGTTTCTAAACCACCTACTACTACACCCTGGAAAACAGTGCTTCTAAAGCAGAAACTTCTGAAGAGCAGACAAAAATGAGCAGCAAAATAGGAAATTCAAACACCTTCATTTGTCTTGATTAATAACCATCATTTGCAGTGTTCAATAGCATTATGAAGTAGACAGAAAGCACCAACAGTTAAACTCAATAGGCAAAGCCTGGTCTGTTTTTTTTCAGTTACTACTTGTTGAGGATTTTCTTTGACTCCAACTTGGCTATATAGCCCTTGTTTTACCTAACTAATAATTCCTTACGCAGCTTGTTTCTAACAATACCAGTGTACTACTAGCACATCTGTTTCCTAAGATCCACTTTTAGACACTGTTTCTCTGATTTCTTCAAGTGCGTATGAAGTACATTATTGGTTCCTAAAGTCAAACTGCCCTTGCATCAAATAGAAGTGCTGAAGTAAGAGGTGTATTATTTATAAAATTCTTGAAAGCCACTATTTCCTCCAGAAATCTGAGTATTTGTCATCTAATATTTACACTGCAATTAAACTGTATGGTCACAGGGTCCCAAAGGAAGATAGTTTCATAACATCAGGAAAACAACATGACAGGCAAACAACATGCTCATCACCATTGAAACACTTATACCTGCATAGAAAGTGGGCAATGAAAGCTCCAAGTAAAGTGCATTTTCACAATGAATATTTTCATATATGACTTTAGTCACCGTGTCCCTAGAAATGAGAGAAAATGCAGCAAGTGCAAAATAACAGTGCAAAGGAGATTCCATTCTGTCTTTGATAATTCTGGCCAATTACTGCTTTATTAAAAAAATTGGTATCAGGAAACAATTGCTGTTCAAACCATTCAAGGTGGTGTTAATTTTTGATCTGTATTTATAAATTCTACAGATTTTCCTGAATCATAATTAGTAGAAGTCTGAACTCTAAGACTTCATTATTCACTGTGTGCAAATATTTAAAACCATAATTTTGGTTTTATCCATATTGCCCAAACATTATTTCCTTTTTATTGCATGGAAACTGCTGATATTGTACATTCATTTCAGCACTTTTATAAGAAAACCAATTTGAAGAAATAAATTCTTGCTATTCTGGAAATAAAGCTATTTTCTAATGATGACTAGTTACAGAAATTATATGAATCTCCATATAGTTTACAACTGTAAAGGAACAATGCATGAAGTCATTAAATAATGCTTTTGAAGAATTAGGTTTAATAGCACAGGTAAACTATCCCTTTGAAAATGTAGGTATCTGTCATCAAAAAGAATTATACTTGCATATGTTGGTTGTGTATGAAATGAAGACATGGTTTTGTCTGGCTTGTCTGTCTGGCTCTCAGAATTGCCATGGGATTTTTGAAGTTTTTCAAACAGTGTCAGTTGTGTACTACCAGAAGAAATGTTTCTGAAGGTCTGTCTTCAGCTCTTTTTGTATTAGCAACAAAAGCAAATACAAAAAGACAAGACCACTATTTACAATGACAATAAAAACCCTAAAAACACAGCAATTTTCCTCCTAGTTGTAATTCTGCCTTATCATGCTTATAGTACTTTAGATAATAATTTGGCTATATATCAAATACAGTATCTTTGAACTACTCTTGCATTAAATTCTACATTCCAATGTAATCAAGAAATGGTTCTAATGGATAATATTGCCACCAGTGTTATTTATTCAGCAAGCAGCCTACTGACTGCTGCCTTCTTTCACACAAGCTTTTCGAACAGGAGAAAGGAAAAAAAGCTTATTGTTCTGGAAGTCTACCTGTGGCCCTTGGCTCCCCCTCCTCCCTCAATCACTTATGACTGTAAAAAAAAAGTAAGCTCTCCCACTGTGCAAAT
This sequence comes from Chloroceryle amazona, assembly GCA_027560015.1. Lineage (NCBI taxonomy): Eukaryota > Metazoa > Chordata > Aves > Coraciiformes > Cerylidae > Chloroceryle > Chloroceryle amazona. Next base: position 57,866 of record JANHFX010018055.1, on the reverse strand, counting down.
GCACTTGAGCAGGAATGCACTGGTCCAGTAAGTACATGTCACAGCTTCATGTGCTTCCTTCAATGAGATGACCAGCAACCCCATGTCACTGATGCAGTCATATTAACCAAATTTAGCAGAAGTTGTAAAGGTGGCGTATCAAGTGATCTGCAGACACCTGAACAGGCATATGTGCATTTCCTGCTTCATTGAAAGAAAAACATACTGCTTTGAAAACGACTAGCTGTTGCTTAAATGATAAATACATGATACTGCCTTTAAACTATGATTCTAGGCATATTCCCACTTTTCCCACAGTTGCAAATGAAAGCATAGCACCGTATTATCCTTAAGGAAACAGTAAATACTACTGTGCAAGATGTAGAAACAAGTAAATTCACATGAAACAAATTTTGCACTTCCTTTCCTTTTATTCAAGAAACAAATTTGTTTCAAACTTTTACAGAGCTGCCATTTTCAGTTTCCATAACTAACTTCTGATGTCTTTAAGAATGCAGAAATGGGAATAACTGTCTTCCATATGTATCTTAATTTAAGTGTGAAATTTGCAGATTGAAAATGGAACTCCTGTCAGCCTTCTTTGCACAATTAGTTACCGTCGCATGAGTTTTGAATCTGTTGGATCTTCAGAACTTGCTAAGTGGGGTAAGAACAAACCTGTGTAACTTTAAAAAAAGGAAGATTGAGCTGTTCCTTTTTAGGGGGAAAAATGTACTTTGACTAAAATATGCAAAGCTAAATAGAATATCACTACCTACTTTTAGTCTATAATGTTAATCTGTCTACTCCAATACATGGCCAATGTGTATTATATTTTTCTAGCAGCGCTGGCCAGAGAAACAAGTGCTAGAAGCTCTTGGGACCTAAGGCTACAAACACACTGGGTCATTACCCTTCCTTTCAGTACTTTCACAGTCATTTTTTTTTTTAGGTGAGTGAAAGTTGGATGCAGAAAGCTTATTTGCATGTGACTCAAGAAGTAACTCTATGGACACACCGACTTCCTTTTCTTCAAACAACTGTGCACATTTTTATTTCATTAGAAGTAATATCAAAACAACTGTTTCTAAAGGGACACATGGAAAGATTACTGAAGCAGAAACTCTTCTGGCTGAATGAATGGAAACTTGTAAGCAGACCATGTTAGTACTTCCAGCATTACCCAACTGGAGGATCACTGAACAGAAACTTTGACTCATCTCTGAGAAGAAAGTACAAGTTCCAAAGTGCTTCTTGCTGTCAACACTGAGGCTCCAGGAACAACTTCCCAATGATGGGTTTATCATCTTGGCTATCTTACAGTGAGATAACTGGAAACACAACCAATCAAGACCTCCCCCACCCCCTCTAAATTTCCCTTAGGAAATCCTTAACTCCTGAAGACAATTTTTGCCTCTTTAAAACATGCTGAAAAGTCCTATCAGCTGATACTGCTGCCACAAAAAAAAAAAAACAAACAAACCAACAAACAAACAAACCAATCAACCACACAAAATAAAAAAACCACAACCAAACAAAAAACCCAAACAAATCAAAAACTCGTTCAGTTGCAATAGCAAGTGAAGACAAAAGCAAATACGTATGAATACAAATAAATAGGAATACCAACTGATAGAAGTGTGTTTGAGTCAGGGGTGTGAATTCTTTGGTGTTTTCTGTGACCTGGATAGCTTGCCAGATAGAAGCATGTTTTGAAGGAGTGGAGATCCACCTCTAGCCTCTTTCCAACAGAGGACAGTAACCAGGAAAACTATTTCCAATGCTGTCATCTTGAATTAGGTGTTTGGTTTTAATTCACAGGTGGACAGAAAGGCATACATTTATAAGTTACTTTATTCTCCACAGGTAACAACAAAAGGACCTTACAACATGGCAAGAATAACTTTTCAAATCATTTAACAAGTCCAACTTCTGGAGTAAGTCATTTAAGTGGTCTCTCAAAGAAACCCACAGGGAAGCATCCACAACCTCTAAAATAGGGAATTAATCAAAGATATAATTTCTATATAAAAGCTAATCACTGCTAGATTTTTTTTCCACCTATTCAATAGAGGGATTTCTTCAGCAGTTTCTTCTTCCTCTGTCAGCCACTACTGGTCCTGCTTTGTTTATGATTTACAATGTTTGACAGGTGTAAGTCTCCATTTGCAGTGTATGACATGGAAAGTTATTCTTACCCAGAATGTTGAAGAGGTTAATTTCATCTAAGGAAATTTAACCCTACAAAAATAATTCCTGAATGATGGGGAAGAGAGGGGCTGGTATGAAAGATGACAAATCTGAATAGACACAGAACTCATAATAGCAAAAAAGGTATGTCAGGAAGTCATCCTTGTCCTTAAGAACTGTTAATAACAAATTATTTTTTCCTGTCTTGATAATATATGATAACAGCTCCAGATTATGTATGCTTGAGGTTTCATAAACTTTTTCCCCTCATTCTGAAGTGTGTCCTTATTGATGTCAGTGAGTAAAAAACTATTAAATAAAAACTGTCTCTGAAACATTTTTGGTACAAATTTTGTCTTCTTGTTTAAAACATTTTTTTCATTGCCACTACTCCCAAATACAGGAAAACGGTGGCATCTGCTTGCAGAATCTTAACTGACTCAAGGAGCTTACTTTGGTTTGAATTTCTACTCAGTTAATTTCTAAGGTTGAGAAGATTGTACAGACTTTTCATTAATCATTTTTACTCAGATTCTCTACATTGAAGTCCACAGGGATTAGAGATGCAGACCTGGGAGTCACTACCTCACTAGAGAATGAGGATGAAGCACAAGCTCGTTTTTCTTCTTCGTGTCAAAGCACTCCAGGAATACCAAGAAGGAGGTGCCTACTCCTTTCTTGTGATGGAGACAGATACCGATCAGAGAGATTACTACAAAAAAATGCCTATTAGTCATAATAAGAATCTTGATACACAGATCTTATAAATGTGATGTGAGTAGATGGCAATAGCAAGCTTTCCTGAAAATGGGTACTTCAACGAAGCTGAAGGAGTTTCAACTGGGAAATTCAACAGAAGAATTCCACAAGTGAAAAACATGTAGATTTGATAATATGTACAACTACACATCAAATACACTTTTTTAATTAGGTGATAATAGTCAGTCGTGAAGACGCTGTTTACATTTAAGTATCATTACCAAGAGAGGTTTTGTAGCTGCAGAGAAGCAGAAAGAGGTGCCAGTAAGTTGAACACTCGCCTCTGTCAAAATTAATTCCTTGCCCAAAGATCTTGAAGGTTTGGTTGGTGTGAAGAGTTACAAGAACAATTTACTAGAAACATCAGAAGAAAGAATGCTAGTTTGGAAAGTATCACATTCAGAAGTAAACCAAAAGAACATGCTGATTTCAATGTTACAGTGTTATACAAAGAACTAAAAGAAACCAAACATTTCTTAAGATATAGCCTACCTCAAGGAAAAAGAGATATTCAGTTCTTCAGAGCTGATAAAATCGTTCATCACAATACAGACCTTTGTATTGTTCTTTATTCAACTATGTATTTCAACTCCAAGAAGCAATGTAAATATCAAAGTGGCATTTAGGAATACACCTCTTGTAAGGAGATACTTGAGCTGAAGTGAGCTCCAACTGCACTGATTTTGCACTTGCCAAAGGGTCAAGGGCTTGCAAACAGTACAACTAGCAGTAGCATCCATCTTAAGAATACTGGTCATCAGCAAACTGTCACTCAAACGGCAGCATTTAGGTTTTACATTTTGTCTTTCAGCATCCAATCTCTCACAGGGAGATTATGACAGGTTATTCTATTTAATCCATCAAGACTTACAGCTCAGATGATACATTTTCCCAATAGATTGAATATATGGTATGCAAATAAAAAGGATCAGATTCTGCTCTCATTTCCAGAAACTTAAGATTATTCCATGACAAGCCAAACACCATCACTGACTTCCATTAATTCAACTGAAATGCCATTCTAACAATTAATTTCATATTAACCTATTCTTCAGAAAACAGTTGAAGCATTCTGGGCCCTCACCATTTTAGGTGCTTTCTACTCACCTTGATCAGGTCTGTAATACACATTTTACATATTTACCCTTTATATATAAATACATATGTACAGTTACATCCATACGCAGATATGTACACCCTGTGATAAGATTTTATACCACTCAGCTTTAGTAAATTCAGTTGAAATTTTTAGCAATACACTACCTCTTCCTAAAAGAAAAAAGAAATTACTTGCATCTGAAAAAATTACACATGTAGAAACTCAAGGCATAACGAGCTGACTTTCCAGACATACGAAAATGCCAGAAGTATCAAAACCACCTCGTTCCTTATACTCTGCAAAAGAATATTTAAATCAAGAATGCTGCAGCGTAAGACCTGTACTTTCATTTGTGCTCTCCGCGTTCAAAGATAGTAAAAGCGCTGTTTATATTACTGAGACAGTGTCAGAATTGAGAAAAGACACACAAAGACAAGGCACATTTCACCAAAAGATTTAAAAAAAAAAGAAAAAAAAAAGGAAAGAGAAAAAGAAAAGAAAACCAAAGAAAAGAAAACCAAAGATGATGGAGACTACCAAACATTTGCACTTTAAAAATGAGGTCAACACTTAAATGTGTTTTCTTTCTCCTCAGGTAACAAGATACTAACAAGAAGAAAGGCAGAACCCATTTTGTGCTGTTCTTTCAAAAGACAGACTGAGTGCAGGGAAGAAGTGACTGGAAGGATAGGCTTATTTCCACCCTAGCCAGTAGGGAAGACCAAATACCTTTGTGCTTGTCCCGTTTATGCTTTAGCTGTGCTGGATGGGGTCTGATCCTGGCTAGAGCCTGTTCTCGATGGTTCATAAAAATAGGACCAGGAAATACAAGGGGGCCTGAGGAGAAACATTTTGCACATGCATAGGAAAGCTCACAAAATGGAAACAAAGTGTTAAACAAAATTAAAATTAAAAGCAATGAAAAAAAAAGAATACTAATTATATGATAATCTTGTTTTCCTTAAATTCAAAAGGTCCTAAATAAAATAAAGTTGCAATTTCTTGACAATACAAAAATTATTATGTAAAGAAACAATAAATATAGCATAGTGATATTTTTAGCTGAACTTATAAGTATGCAACTGTAGTCTAAGCAATGGAAATACAGACTCAGGATGGAGTAAAATTTGATAGCTAATATCCATTACTATCTTTAATAGTTAAAAATATTAATTATCATACCTTGCATCCTAGAATATCAAATTCAAAATAGTAATTTGGAACATCATCGTATCAATACTAAATTAAAAAGCATAGCCATACAACTATTCATCATTACCATATTCAAAATGCAGAGTTACCACTTACAAAGAAAGCCAGTACCCAAAAATACCTGTCCCGTAACAAAAATTACTTAAATCATATGATTTTATTTTTTATTTAGCTACTTATTTTGAAATTTATTTTTGAAGTATTTCCCAGCTATGTAATGCTCTTCAAGAGAAGATTTGCATTTGAAGACTGCAATGATACAGGTATTTAATATTCTCCCAGACTACTTTTTCTAAAATCTCTACCCACATAGTGTTATATTAAGTGAGGCTGATTCTATGTATATCATGAACCAGCAATTTGTTCCTTAAATCTGTATTTTCCTCTAATTTAAAGACTAAATATGCCATGAAGAATTTCTTTAGAGGCATCCCCTTTTTGCAGAACTCTCACACTCAACAGAAGCCATCAGTCAGGAGCAGTTAATTAAGCCAAGTGCCACTCTTGGAAAACAACCAACCAACCAACCCCCCCCCAAGCAAACAAAAAACCCCAAACAACAAAAAACCCAACACCAGACACACAACCACCACAAAAGCCGAAATCATAACACAGGCACACAAAAATAATTGAACACTCCAAATCAGGCTTTGTGTCATGTTATAACCATCTTATGCAAAACCTTGAGAATGAGTATTCCTCCTCCTTTCCCCAAATGCTTGGTAATTTATTTCCTGAGCTGAAGGTTCTTAAGAAATTAGTGCAGGCTAACTTTTCATAAATGCCCACCATCTCTCCACATCTGTCCTACTGTGAGTCGATTCCTTCACTAATATATGGAAAGAAGGTTCAGTGGAGGTTAGGGCAAAGGTAGCTTTATAATCTTCACATTCAGAATCTTGTCTTCACAAATGTAAGTTTCAAAAGCGTGGCATTAACTTCAAAAAAGAAAATTTTAAATACTTTAAAAAATCCACTACTGCCTTTCCCCACCTATAAGATTTATGCATGGGTTAGGTAATGCAATGCCCCAAAACCTCATTTATCATGTATATATCTACACACAGCACACTTCTACTCTATTTATCTGGACTCTCTTTATCCCAAAAGAGGTCCCCCTATTAATTAAGAATCCCTTCTGATGATCGAGGATCATAATTTCATTGTGCTTTGCCTTATCTTGCAGATTCATCCCTTAGCTGTCCTGCTATTGCTCCTACCTTTCAGTCTCCTCTCAGCTGGAGCTTCCATTTAATAGATCTATCTTTGGTAAAGGTTACTTTCTGTCAGGCCACGCGCTGTGTTCAATATCCTACTTCAGAGTTTAGACTTGCATAAAAAGTTATACCATGCTTTCCTTCTTTCCAAGTTGGAGGGGATATATTGAGGACTACACAGAGGCAGACCAGGAAAAGGCAAGAAAGAGGAGAGAGATTCATGACAAGCAGGTTATGAAAACTAAAAATGTCTGAAGGACAAAAGATACAGAGGACAGTTGGATGAACAACAGATGAAAATACGAATACCAAGTCTCACGGTATGCTTAGTGACAAGTTCCTAATGAAATTAAAAGCCCAAGAAGTAAAGAATGGATAGGACAATATGACAGAAATGAAACAGATTAGAAAAGATGCAGAAAAAGATGCAAGGACTGCAAAGACTGTGGCTTGAAGCCTGTGGTTCTAAGACATTTGTGGATGTTTAAAGAGAAGTAGTGAACTCCAGATAACTTAGTGGAAACAGCTTTGAAGTTCCAGAAAATACCTGCACAACAAACAGCTCAGTGGTGAGACATAGCCTTGAAGGCAGCTTTTGGCATTTTAGTGCTACGAGCAAAGACGGCGACAAAAATTTCAGGAGGATAGAAGGAAATGAAGTATATGAGGGTAAAAGAACTACAGGAGATCTGGGAGACAGAAAACATTTCAGGAAGCATAGAAGGCTGTTAGCTCCATCTTGGTGCTAAGCACATGGTTCCCTTCAGCTGCCAAGCCACTCACTGGAATTACAGTCGCCTAGTCAAGACGACAATTCTGTAGCAGCATCTAACCTTCTGACCAAAGCAGGATTTAGCTGATATTCCAGATATTCCTATATACTCTACATTCCCAGCCATTACATGTAGAAAGAAGTTGAATCCAAATAAAGTGACCTGCAATTTATCTCTGCTTCATAAATATTTGTAATGAAAGTCTGTCATCTTCCTTGGCTTTTTATTCATGCTAAATCTGTCACATGATCATAATATGATAGAAAATGTCTAACTTTTGATTACATCATGATGCCTGCTTGTTTAGTCATATAAACTATCTCCTCTCCCTCGAAAATAATACCACAGGAGACAAAACACTAGAACAATTCATACGGGTCATATCTGCTCTCTGCTTACATCTCAGGTTGCCTGTACAAAGGGAGTAGAGTTTAAGTACTATAAATTATTCTGGTGGAACAATACTACCATGTATTAGACCCTTTATTTTGTTAAAAAATGCCTGCAGAGTATTACTTGAAAAACTCTTTGAAAAGCCTCTAATAGATCTACATGGGGAATAACAACCTATTATTATTCTCAGTTATTTTAGTAGCTCAAGATAAAGAGACAATCAAAGGAGAGTCACTGATAGACCGCATTTGCTATGATGCAAAATTACACTCTCTCCCTTTATTTTATTGAACATTTTCCCATAGCTGAACTTCAACGTTAAACATCCCTACTTTAGGAAACATTAAGATTAGGATTTGGGGTTTTGGTCCTACAGGATCCAGGCCTTTCAAAATGTCTGGCAGCACATTAAGAGCATAAAGAAAAAAAGTACTTATCCTCAGAAGTAAATTAAATCTTCTAGTACAATAGAATGCATGTATTATATAATGCAGTGGACTACAGGAAAACTTAACAGAATTAGTATCATCCTACATGCACTGACACGCTTTTGCATTCTTGGACATCTAAGCACTTAAGCAGAACGACCAAAGACCTTACTATTTGTCTTGAATTTATATTACAGATATTTTAATTTCTTCTAGTACCTTTCCCTAAAATAAGCTGTGATTACAGCAGACCGAAATCAGTGACCTTATACAGTGATTCCTGCACCATTTCACTGAATGTAGCAGGATACCTGAAAAAAAATAGTACAGGACAACACATTTAAAGATTCTATCATGAGGAATATACACAAACAGTATAAATCAAGATGGCATAGGAAAGTCCTGGGTTGGATGGCACTCTGTTGTAAAAGCCCATTTTTTTCTTCTTGATTACTTGTAAGGGAAAACACAGACATGGTTTTGAGGCCTTTTTTAAAATAATAAAGTAGGGAGACAAAACCTTAATATGAAATAATAGTTATCTAATAGGTCTACAGCTCATAAATATTAAAGGAAAATATTTCAGAAAATTAAATTGGGAAAAAATGCTGTATCATTTCCACTAAAAGTGGGAAACATTATAGTGAGATAATGTCCCACCTCTACAGCCTTAAAGAAAACAAAGCTTAATATTCTCATGAGGCAGGGATAATAGTTAAGGTCCATGTTTTTTAAAACTGTATTTTTCAGACTGAGTAGCAATTTATTGTTATGGCAGAAATATTCAAAGAGAATATCACTGGGCTGTACAGGTTCTAAGGTTAATTGCAATTCAAAAGCACTGAAAATAAAAAGAGGATCATGTCTCTTTCTGTGTTCTTAATGCTGCACTAATATTTAAAGAAAAGAACTGTATTTGAACAGATAGTTCTATTTTAAGTATATTTAGGTATATGTTCGGCAGTTAACAGAGAACAGTGTTACTGACAAACTGATTCCAAGCTCATAGTGTTTGAGCAGATGTTAAACATTTATATGATACTCAGCCTACCACAGTAAAACCACTTCTTGAATTAACTAAATCAGTTACACTTCAGAAAGATCAAAAATTGCCCCAATATGGACAGCCCCAGAAATTTTTTTCCAAAAACAAAGCAGTTTTGACTAAAATTAATCAATCTCCTGTGGGTTCTTTTGCGGTTCCACGTAGAATGAGATTGATGGAAAATAATTTTCCTTTTCTATAAGGGAATCAAAAAACTAAACCTTGGTTAATTACACACCAAATCTGTATCTCAGTATTGATCTCTGATCAGTAATGATCATCTAAAAGTTTTTACAATGTAGGTTGAGAAAGAAGTAGTGAAATACCAATGAAGCACAAGACCATTTACTTATCATATTAAAAGCTACTTCTGTTATTTTTTACCTTATTAAACATAGTTTGTTTTAAAAGCTATTTTCACATTCTCACAGCCTTCTGAAAAAAAATATTATCTTTAAATGATAAATTTAAATGCCTGACTACTTCTATATTCTATTACTTCAAATATCAATCTGGAAAAGTCACAGGAAAAGCCTTCAAAATGAGCTCACTCAGTGAATTATAATCTTACGTTCATTACAATAATTGTACAAGGTGCCCCAGGGATTTCTGTAATCCACTAAGGCATAATTTAATGCCCCAAATACTAAAAAGAAGGTATTTCATAGGAAAGTAAAAATAATTTAACCATGTTCTGAACATTCTAATATACAAAGCTTTCTCATTACCACAGAGAACAAAGAGCAACTACTTCTACACTCACCTCCCACTACTCCCATCAAACCCTAAGCCACAGTCTATCTTCATATGGTACATCAGCTCCTTCATTTCTCACCAGAATAATAGAGACAGTGAAAAGTTGAGAAACATCCATTAATAATGATGTTGAAATATTATGATTTACTATAGAGGCTGTGATGAATGCAGTTGGCTTCATTTCTCAAAGGATCATATGCTAGACTCAATAACGTAGCATTGATTTTGAGCTCTCTTCACTGCTCATCAACCATTAAGCTAGCAGAAAGAAGCAGATGAGTGAAGCAGCTCTAATTACTGTTACAGAAAAGCAGCAACACTGGTCACCTGAACACACTATAATTACTTGTTGCACTAAAAAGATAAAAGAAATATGACCAGTGTTAAGAAACTCTTAAGTCTGGTTGTTTTTTTTCTTTTAAATAATAGATTTATTATCCCGAACTGAAGAACTTTTTTTTCCACTGTTGATTTTAAATATCTAACTTGTCAACTTGTCACTAAAACAAAACTTTTTGAGTGAAGCAATATGAATACCTGACTCTAAAGACAAAAATTGCTTACTGGTTAAAAATTACAATATAAGAAATATAACCTAATCGGCAGTGACTCATTTCAATATTAAAAAAAAATAAATAAAAATAAAGAAAAAGAAAAAGAGAAATCTTCAGCATAAGCACCTAAAATTTCTGAAGTTAATCACCACTCAGTGTGGTACTGCTGAACAGAAGATATACAGATCCCTTATAAGAGTAGCTACTTTGACTTGGAAGATGTTTGAGATGTTTGCGGTAACTGCTCTTGATTGAAAATAGAGTAACATTTAACTAGGTCATTGATGTTGTAGCCATTAATGACAACTACCTCTCCACAGAATATTGAAGTTTATACTTTGTATCTGCAAAAAAAAATCAAATAAAGATAAGCATAATCATCACCTTCCAGAAGTGACCACAACTGATCTCATGAAGGTGTTAAATGACTGTCATAACTGTCAACATAATCATCACTTTCTCCCTTAAAGTGGACCACTGTAACATTTTTACATCAGTGGTTACTGTAACAGGACTAAAATTGGAGCTTTGGTGAAGAAGCACAAACAACTAGACCACTTAACCCATGGAAACCAGTATACTACCAGCATTTGTGCTCTTACATGTCTGTATAACTACTGTTTTAACACATTCAGTGGGCAAATGAATTAATGGTTTCTTCAAGATTTTGTTTTGTTCATTTGCTTGCTTTAGGATTGAAATATTCCTATATTTACTTAAAAGGTATTCATAATTCATAGTAATTTTTTATAAGACTTTGAATATCTACTGAAAATGTTTGTATTGAATAAAGGTCACCAATTTAAAGTGAAGAGTGATCAGCAACAGTCAGTGGTGCATCCTGCTCCCGCCTGTCAAAAACTACACATGCTTTGTTTCTCACTGATCTGGCATAGAAGAATAAAAGCCACATATTAAGACACTAAATCAAGGAATTTTGACAAACAAAACACTCTGTACCCGAAGGAAAGACCCTAGCAGCTAATCTGGCCTTTAACTGACTAAGAAATATTCTCAGAGAAGTGAGAGGTTGAATGAAACCTTTCTTTGGATCTCTAAATAGTTATTTCATTAGTAAGAATTTCTTCAGTTACACATCCAAAAATTCTAAAAGTTTTTGAGACAATAAAGCAGTCTGCCTAGGGTTTTTTTAGCATTAAGGGTTTTATTTTTTTATACAGCACAATGAAATTCTAGTGGATTTACATGTTCTTCCTGTCTCTCATTAAGAGCATTATAAGAATTCTTAAGTATGGCTTTATTCTTTCCACCATCGCATTGAAAACTGCAGCATTTGGATGGAGAAAAAATAAAACTCCAACTTTTTCCTCTGATTATATAAATCAAGACTCATTATTAAATAAAAATTTCAGACCTGATTACGTAAACCATGATCTCTAAATATTTGTGAAACACTATCCCTAGCTTTATCACGTAAGTCATTCTGAAGTGATAAACAGGAGACTAATCTCCAAACTAGCTAGGCATACCTGCTACCTCTAGCGGAAACACAGGTATGGAATTTCAATGTTATTTTGATTCAGAATATAACACAGATGTGTGCAACAAGCTGTCTGGCAATATCTTTTTACCTATAGTCCCTATACATCTAGCAAACCAACAGTAGCAACAGATTCCTGATTTTTCTTGGCATATAAAAAGAGATAGGCTGCTCTGGTTCTACATCTAATCACAGAAATGGAAGGAAAGAGAAATGTTTCTTCCCCCCCACCCTGAAAGAAAATTTACCTCCCAGCTCTGCCATCATTACCTATTACCCTTCTGGGCTAAAAAGGAAGAAAAAAAAAAAAGCTTCCCCTCTCCACCTCACAGCTAAAATTAACCACAAAGATTAAAAGAAAACTAATTATCCATTGTTTTCCACATGCATAGAAATCTACAAGCCTCCTATTCCCTGTTTTTTGTGGCTTTTTTTTTTTATTCCCCCCCCAAGATTCACTGTCAGGCAGTCTAGGAAGTTTGATCACGATGCACATTTTGTGTCTGAGTAAAACCAATATTTTACTCCTAAAAAAAAAAAAGAATCAAAATGGGATTTATTAACACAGCAGGAACTTGAAAAGCGTAACATTACAATAAATTTGTTCCTCTTCTCAACATGCAATCTTACCGAGCACATCCCCATGCTTCACTAAAGTATTATCACTTGTAACAGCCTATGTATCTCAACTTCAATTATTTACCTGGTTAAGACCCTGAGGTATTTTAAAGTAAGAAGAATACTGACAGCCTATTAAGGTACATATTTTTTGCGTGGAAAATCAACGCTAATTTCTGAGGTGGGTAACACACAAGTGAAACACTGCAATGTTTTGCTTTAATTCAGTCAGTGTCAATTTTTTCATGCTATACAAATATACAGAAGTTCGTTGCATAAAACAAGAAATTCTGCTTGCTATTATACAAAACAGAAATTCAGTATTTATAATAGTAATTCACTCTTGTTATAAGTAACTAGAACTGGACAGGCTTGCAGTCATTTCAACTCTTCAAATAAAAAGGCCTATAAAAATTCTCTTCATATAAAATGATGGTTTAGCATCTACATTTTAAAATACTATTATTCAACTAGGAAACAGCAAAACCCAAAAATTTATTATCTAAAAGCTACATAAAATGCTAGTCTTCACCATTATAAGTCTGGTTCTTATGAGGAGACTGTTACACAGATTTTTCACACTTTTCCAAAAGCATGTTAAACAACATAAGCCAGTTATTTAGGTTGTGATTTTTGTTTGGTTTACTCTATTAGCTCGTTTGAGTAAAACTAATTAGTTTCCATTCTCAGAAAGCAGATTAAGAAGCTTGCTTAAACTGTTCAAACTTCTCATCAATAAGAAAGTCACTTACCTCTTCCTTCTTCCAATCTATGTCTCCTATTTACACGCTGCCGCTTTTCATCTTGCCTTAACTGAAGGTGTTCTTCAATATTAACTCCAGGAACAGGGACAGCTACAGACATTAAGAAAATAAAACACGTCAAGCTATACTTTTCTTAAACAGAAACCATGACTTGATGAACACCATAATAAAACTACTATCAGCACTACCTTTTTTCCAGTATTTTTTGTATGTTTTTTAACGAATTGCAACAACCTCAGAAAAAAATATACTAACTCTATACTTGATTCTATACTTTGTCCCTCAACATCAAACAAAAACTGGAAGCACTGTCTGTTTTCTCCAAACGTGTTCAACACCCTCACCTTGAACTACGCCAAGCCTAACACAGGACCAAGAGCTGTTATCTATGCTGCTAGGAGAGGAGATAGCAGACAAGGTTAGCACAAACAACCAACTCCTCCCTGGTCACACATGAGAATAGACCTGTGAAGCAGAGCTGCTACTGCCACATTCACCATGAGTATAAAGATACTTCTGTGACAGCCGTATACTAGCAAATCACACTTAGAAATATCTGTAGGGAGGTATCAGACTCCACAGGGATTCTTGGTGTTAACTTAAATAGAACCTAGAAGTGTTTCTCTTGAAGTTTTGCTTGGAGAAGAGAAAAATAAAATCTGACACACAAAGTATAGCATGTAATTTTCTATTATTACTATTCTCTTCCCCCCAGATAAACTGGTGAGATGTATAAATAATTTAAGTCATGCATCTAATAATTTTATGGTCCTTTTCTATACTAGATACCACATGCATACATCAATGTAGGATTAAGGGCTTTATCTAAATCTCAACGCTTAAAAAAAAAAAAGTCAAGTCAGATCTCAAAAAGTCTGTGATTGCCCATTTGTGTGTTTTGGGGTTGTTTCTTTGTTTTTGTTTGTTTGTTTTTGTTAGGTTTTGTTTGTTTGTTTTATTTGTTTGTTTGTTTGTTTCTGTTTTTTTTTGGGGGGGGGTGTTGTTGTTGTTGGTGTTTTTTTTAAGTAAATTCCACATTCTTGGCAGCTCATTCTCTGTGAAAATTTCTAAGAGGAAAAAAAAACCATAAACTTTTAAGAAACAACATTCCCCATCTTTTATGGGATGGCATAAAACCTTGATAAAAATATTACAGAAAAATTTTCAGGGTATCAAACTAGGACATGAACAACTTTATAGTACCAGCATTAGTATCATAACCACACAGTTCACAGTGGTACACATCTACAGTAAGGGCAAGCTTAAAATATTTCACTTACCCAAATGATCCTACTTCACTACATCAAAAATAAATAAATCTGCCTGATAAGCAACATTTTACCCATTTTAACAATTTCATGCTAAAACTGTCCTGCAAGTATAAAAGATCAGTAATTTTTTTTAAAGAAAAAATTGCATTAAGACAGAAAGTTTTATCGTACAGAAGAATCAAAATACTAACTGAAATATTAACTGGAAATATCAGCCCTATTCCTAAACTAACCTGTTACTCCCACTGAAATGTCAAAAATCAGCAGCGGAATTCACTTTATTAAAAAGTGTCAACAGAATTTAAAAAAAAAAAAAAAATCATTTAAAGCCATCTTGCTAATTTCATACCACTTACCCAGCAAGAGATCTAAAGGTATCATCTCTTTTACAGCATCAAGGATTCCTCTTTGCCTTGCTTCCTGGCCATCCAGTTCTCTAGCACACGCCTTGCAGCAGCCACATACAGCACAGCCTGACTCACCTGAGCCACAGCCACAGATTCTGCAGCAAACAGAGTTGCTTTATCACTTTTAATTTTCTGTATTACTGATGCCATGGTAATTGAAACATAAATTATTAGTTTGTCCTATCTGTGAACGTGGGAATTTTTTTTTTTTTCCCCTGAGGTAAACAGAAAGTATAGCTAGTTTTAATCCTAGCTTGGTGCCAGGGAGCATACAGTGACCATAATTATCTCAACTGACTCCTCAGCCTTAACAATTCTTCATTAATTAAACATACACCACATAAAAACATGGACAAGGAAACGACTTGCAATGCTAGAGAAACAATAATGGTAATATGTATAGCAGTGACCCTTTATGCAGCTCAACTTTGAGGAAACAGATAAAAGCAACTAGAACGAAGAAAAAGAAGAAAAACTTCCATCATAGCACAAAGAAAGGTTATCCCAAAGCCAGCAGCTGTCAAGAGACAGATTATATTAGTGTTCACATTCAACAGCTTCTAGTGAAAACAACACGCACTAGAGAAATACAAAAAAAAAAGTTTAAAACTGAATCACCCACAACCATCACAAGCTATTGATAAAAACACTTCTGCTTTTAAAAGCACAGACTTTGTTTAGATATAATATTAAGTTAAGGCTGAAGTTTAAGAACATTTCAACTCTGCTTATATTCAAAACACGCTTTAGCCTTTTGACATCCTATAGCAAGTGTATTTCCATATGTTTGCTTACCCTCCAGGTACTCTGTCAGGACGCCCACTACTAACACAGCTAGCTCCATAGCCTGTGCAATCTCCACATACAGTGCATACCATACACTGCTCCAGCTTCCATTTATGCATGCCTGGAGGACACATCATGGACTTCTCATCCTTTTCATCCAGTTCCTCTTCTAGGTCTTCATCCATTGCTGTTGCCATGTTCTCAACTCCAAAACCTAATTAAGATATTGAAAAAAGAAATAGCTGTTTTCTGAGGCCAACAGTGGCTACTGAGGAAGCTCTGAAGAACACTCACAGATCAAATTTTAAAAGGAATGACTAGACATGCCTGATTCGCATGCTCAGCCAGCACAATGACACTTTGATACCTCTTTGAGCACAGGCTGGGGTATACAGCAAGGTTTCACAACTAAAAGGGAAATGGAACATTTACATTCAGTATACAAGTAACAGGTTATTTACTTGTCACATATAAAATTCCAATTCTCAAAGGTGAACTGATACGATTTTTTTGTACCTATATTTAGAAGTAATGGAAACATTCAGTTGTGTGGAGAAATACATAGACTTGCATTCACACCCCATTTAGGCAAACAACAGCCTCAAGATTGAATGCAAACAAGGAAAGGTAGAAAATTTTTTCTTACACCGACTATGGCACATAGCAAGATAAGGAGTGATAATGTTTGGTTTTATTAATTTATTAAAAAAAAAAAGCTTTTTCAATGATAAAAGAAAAGGATTTATTATTTTTTTTAACAATATTAAATCAATTAGTATGTGCTGAACACCAAATACCTGACAGTTAAAAGTTGAAAGCATCCATACCTGGTTTTGTTAAGCATGTTACATGTATTAAGCTTTAGCATTGGATTACTTTTTATAATAAAATGTTTAGCTATGTTTTCAGTTGTGATATTAAATCTAGGTCACTCACCTTTTCCACCCTGGTTCATAGAACCTGTGTCTCGTCCACACTGTCCTTTATTATTTACACCAAATGTCCAAACTTCTCCATTCTTCATTAACACACAGGTGTGAGCTTTGCCCATGGCTACTTGAGTCACAAAATGGCCTTTCAAATCTGTTACTAAACCTAAAAGACATAAAAACGTTGAGTGGAAAATTGTGCTTTTTACCAGAGAAGGAAACTTCAGCAATATAGCAAAATTGCTAGTGGATAGGGACAATTCTTAAATTCAAAACAGCAAATATAAGAAACAAGTGCTGGAATAAGAAGTGAAAGGAGAACTAGGCCTAGGCCACTTGTCTTGAAAAGAAACAAAAGCAAAAAACAAACCAAATCCTGATGCAAATTACTTGTTCCACTTCTAAAGCAGTTACAACTCCATTGGAGTTTATTTCTTAAATGTTTTATTTGAATTGAGATGTACTGGATCACCTGTAAACTCAAAACAGGCTGCCTTGTGAGCAAAGAAACACGTAAGGCCTCATTTCCTGCAGCCTTTGCTCATAACAAAACATGTCTCATTTCTGTGACTTAGCCCTGTGTGGCCTTCTAGTGTCAGATTAAAAGAACAAATTATTATTTTTTGTCCCCTCCTTAGTGGAAACATTCATTGGGATATTTGTCACCATTGTTGCTATATATTTTTACAGAACTTAGGAAAACTGTGAGTCTCTTTATCCTCCTGTCATATTTAGCTGAATCAGCAGAAATTCAGAAAACTATTAGGTCGGTAAGAAACACACAAACATTTACACAGGCTAAAACTTTCAGATTAATTTCAACTACTCTAATTTGAAAAAAACAAACAAACAAACAAACCCAAAACCAAAACCAAACACTCAGAAGACAAGTATTAACTTACTTGTACTGTCAGAGTAAATGGCATCTTTTCCAAACATGTAGAGTTCTCCGTCTTTTGAAATTACAGAACTGCTTCCATTATTGCACGCTGTAGATATGACAATCTTTCCTTCCATTTTAATAATTTTTTTAGGCTTATATGGTTTTGACTGTCTTCTGCTTTTAGCTTTAAATAAATAGATAAACAGCAAGTCATTCTACAAAAAATACTTCCAAGGCACAATTACATTTGTTTTACAACTAGGAAATTTTTGGAGCTTTTTTGGTGTTTCCTTTTTTTGGTTGGTTTCTGTTTGTTTTTAAAGAAAAACATTAAATTCTCTATTTCTTATAACTATGTTTACAAAACTTTGAGTCACAACAGATTTCCCCAAGAGGAAAAAGAGAAGAAAAAGTATTAAGAAAAACCCCATCCCAAAATATTTTTTTGCAAACTAATCTCAAATGAAACAGTAATAACATAGCTAAAGACTGGCTAACAACATAGCTAAACACAACTAACAGCTACCATTACAGCCTGGGAATTTTTACCCAAGTCAGAGAACTGCCAGCTACTTTCACTTGCTGACAAATACCAACTCTCTACAAAGAACACACACACCTTACTGATAGAAACCAAATCTCCCTGCCCACATTTAAAAGAAATCAAAGGAAAAAATTAAAATTTATGCATATCCACTGTGAGTCAAATTAAAGAGTGACAGGGAGAACCAGATGAGCCAGAGGAGAGTTGAATTTCTAAAATAACTCAGATCAAGTCCTTGAGCAGATTCTTCAGTAAGAAGATGAAGTGAGCACTAAAACCTCTCACCTAGACTTTCTTAGTTTAAACAAAAGCAGTGACAGCAATTTAGTTTCACAGTGCTAAGCTTCTGTTCCATCTGAAATTGTAGATTAAATATACATCAAAAAGAATCAGTTTAATTGTATTTTGGATAACCTCCCAATAACTGCAAAAAAGAAATCTTAAATGTGTGCCTTTAAGTGTATTTCCTGAAATCTTTTTGTTTGAATCTCTTAAGTTTACTCTACATTTAATGGAGAAATTTAGCATGATTTTGTCCCACAGACTTTTCAGTAGATTTGCATTTAAAAAGACTTAAAGTTACTGTAGGACACAGCAAGTTTGTTATCCAAGGACTTTTACTCAGAAGTAATACTCCTAACTTCCCCTCACCTGAGCTCATTCAAGAATCCACTTCACATCCATTATCAAATTTTAAAATATGTTCTTGCCTGTATTTTGGTTGGATTACATCAGAAACCCCACACATTCTTCGGGAATATTGTCAGTGTAGTTAATCTTTCACAGGAACAGAAAGTTAAATATGCTTTCTTCCTGCACGAGCTATGCCATACCTCACGTATGAAGCCCACTGAATTTTTGTTAGCAAGTTTCTTGAAAGGCAAAACTCCCACAGAGCTGATTAAGACAAAACTGGACTCAACCATGGCTGTTTATCTATTTTTAAATTCTACTTTAAACTTTTTTTTTTTAATTCTAAGCTTCTACTGCTACCTAAAACCTTAAATTTTCTACTAACATTAGTGTTATTCACTATATTTTTAACTGACAGCATGGAAGCACAAAAAAATGTCAGTCTTATTAAATCTGTGTTTAAATTCTATGGCTATCAGACTGAGCTTTTCCACCAACCTGTTTTATTAAAGATGTTTTAATTTTAATGACAACATCAAATTACACTATGAAAACAGGAGAGATTAATTTGAATAACTTAGGCTTCAATAAAATGAAAATGCTATCTATGAAATATATATTGTTATGGTATTAAAAAGTTCACATCATGACACTGACAACTCAAAAATTTCAGCTTTAAGAGCCTTGGGAGCTAAGTATTTCCAAAAGACAGTCTTTACCCTTTTTTTCCCTACATTTTTTTAAAATTAACACAATACAGCAGAATAGTGAATTATTTAATAACACAGGTTTAGGGTACCTAAAGCCATCTTTCATTTTCTTATAAAGGGTATTTCAACCTAAACACACAACTGTAGAAATCAAAATTAGGAAATTTGTTAAGAGCCAATTCTTGTCTGAAGATCAAATTAATCCGTCTTCTCTAGTGTCTGAAGATTTCTTCTTGCTCAAGCATAGAAGACCATGCTTCTAAAATTTCTAATGAATGTACTTCTCCACTAAGGACAGACATTAGCTAGCAAAACACCCATTTCCAAAGTTCCCTAAAAGAAAGTCAGCTCTTCAGTTTTTCAAAGTCCCAGACACACAGCATGGCTTCTTGTCCTAAGAAAAGGCAGTCAGCCACGTGTTTGGTCAACTCTGACTCAGCACTCCCACCACACAGTCCAAACTGTGGCAAAACTGAGATCAGCACCTCCAGCTGGGAGCTGTGGGGACACTGACTGACTGAACATAGAGCTGACATACAACTGAAACCCAATAGCATGCTTACACGTTCCTGGAAACACTGAAACTTTCTTTTCTAATCAAAAAGTGGTTAATAAGCTTTTATCAACCACTGATGAAGCAAGTATAATACGTACTTGATTCGCCATCCTCTCCTTTACTAGCAGATCCTGTGAAGAATATGCTTCCATCCTCGGCTACAAGCAAGGCATGTGAGCCATCATGTCCAACAGAGAACTGAATAATCTTTGGAGATTTTGTGATTGGGAGTTCAACCCATTTTCCCGCTGAAGGACCGCCTTGTTTGATTCCAAGGCTCTGATATTTGCCAGTATAATAGATCTAGAAGAAAACAGTTTATCTATCATGTTCAGTTACACCACAGTACTTGAAACTTGCATCATTTTTAAAGTCTGATTGTGTAGTACATCCTGTAATTTCAAACTACATGGAACTTTTCCTAACATTGTTCACACCAATTTTATTTCTAAGTCAAAATTCATGGGTTAAGGATAATGTGGCAAACATTCTGATTAGATTCTGCTTGTTTTGAAACGTCCTTTCTACTGTGCCACAAAGTTAGTTTTCATAAATAATTGTTTGTCTGGATGAGTTGAACATACAAGGAAGAACTGTTCAGAAGAAACTACTCAGAGAAAACTAAGCATTTAAAACACTTAAGAGAAATAACTGGTCTGAAAAACCAAGATGGTGTTATAACACTAAAAATAATTAAAAATAAATTACTACAAATTTTAATGTGCTTTAATACATTTTTAAAATCTATTTTCAGTAAATGCATAGTGGCCACTGAGTAGACAAAACAGTAACAGAGAATAAAATATTTCACATGAACACACAGGAAACTACAGATAGGGCCTAAAAAGTTTCCTCTAAAATCATGCTACTCAACACTACTATAAAATGAGTGTGTTCACCTACATGGGCACCTAAAGCCATCTTCTGGCACCTTAGAAAGTGTATTTCATACCTGAACACACACCTTCAGAGAACAAAACTTGGCAATTTGTTAATTTTACATCAAAGAGGCGCTTGTTAAGTCTGAAGATCCAATTAATCTCCCTCCTCTAAGAAGAGTTCTGCTTGACCAAATTCTGTTTCAAACTATTAAATTTGATGAAAAGATAGTTAAGCTGATTTATGAACATTTTTACTCTTTTAACAGCAACCGAACATGGCCTTCATTTCAATAAAGCAATACAATTCTGAACAGAAAAAGAACTATAGTTTTCTAAGTAAAATAACATTACTTTCCCAAATTGAAACAGAAACGCAGTAAAGAATGGAAAAAGGCACAGTGACAGTAAGCTAAATTACTTCTAGATTTCAATAATATTTAAAGTCATTCTCCAATGAGCAGAACTAACATACCATATAATTAAGAATAGGTTTAAAGAAATCAGCTGAAAACTTTGCATAAAGGAAGCCAGTAATTCTCTGAAGGATTACTGTAAGTCAGACTGTTCATAAAAATTTGAGGAAATAAAATTTTTAAATGTGCTGATGCACCATTTGTAGACAAAAGATACTTTTGTCCCTGAAATATAAAACAAAGCCCCAGTGTCTCTAAGTAAGATTGACTGTAGAAATTGCCATAAATTCAAGCCACAGATTTCTCAATGGTTCCAATTCCACTTGTTTATGTTTTCATATAACAATTTGCCTTTTTCCCTTTAAAGTGGGCTCTGAAATGTATATAAGTTCATTCTAAAAAGGCAGAAAGGAATTGTAGAAAATAATATAAAAAACACATAAGAATACATTAATGCAACTTGCTACATAACATTTTCAGTACCTTTCCACTGGCAGTTTTCATTAGGGCAAACTCTCTTCCAGCCCCAAGGACAGCCGATTCCTCATCAAACCCTGTGCCTGTATGAAGTAAGATTGCATTAACCAGACAGTTTAAGCTGGTAGTTTCACAGAGCATTTTACAGACTTAACTTTACCTGGCAGAGTTTGTCATAACAAAGGTTCTAAGAAAATTACAAGAGAAACACAAGTTTTGGTGCCGTAAGAGGGCTTACAGGGCTAGACCTGGCAGAACTGTTGAAAGAGGAAATAAGCTTTAGTGCAAGAGCAGTTGCACTTGGTCAGTCAAAAGGTCTGTGGAGCCAAATATGCTTCTGTTCTGCTAGTGTCAAAAGCAGACACCTAACAGAGGAAAAAAAAAAAACAACAAAGCAAAGTCCAAGTGATACTTCTCCAAAATACGTTCCTAAACACCAGCAACTTTGTATCTCAAGTTCTGATGCAAAGGTGGTTTCCACATATCTAGTATCTTTCAATGAAGGGGTTTTTTTTGCATTAAACCAGCCAGCAGCCCTTTTAAATTTTGTTACATTTGACCCACAGAAAGGAACTCTATAGATAACTACGTGTTACTATTATGAAGATGAAACTTCAAACAATTATATATTTCTTTTACAACTACAGGAAGACACTGGAAAACTATGGATAGTGCTGTGGACAGAAAGGTGGTTCAAAATGAGCATATGGATTACTGCGAGACAAATAACACTTAAGAGGCTTCAAAACCCATCTATTTCTTCTTGTGTTTATAATGGAGCTGTACCTTACTGCACATAATAAAGGCAAACAAGGAAGCGCAGTGTTCCAGTTTTATTATCTGGATTACCAGGTTTGTTATTAACCTTCAAAGAGGAGGACTTACTGATAATGTGCAAGTCTTTCTCCAGATCAAACAATGAGATGCCACAGGCATGTAAGCATTTTCTTGCAAGCTTAAGCTGTAGCTCTTGTTGCAGTACTGGTTCAGTACTTGTTGCAAATATCCGCACTACAAAGCCATCCTGCAAAAATTAAATTAAATAAATCAATCAATCTACTTTATACTGTATAATTAATGCATTAATTTACTTTTCATGGCCTAAGTATAATACTATTTCAGAGTAGAATTATTATAAAGGAGAAAAGAAGAAAGTATCAAACAGGATGAGCTGAAGATAAGCTTAACATATATTGAATTCTATGAAAACACTATGTTCACTATGAAAATACTGAACTGCTATAGAAATTAACTCCATCTCACCAGATAAATCTTGCTTTTATAACGATTTACGTCTCTTTTAAACCCTCAACTTCTCCTGACTCAAAATGCAAAATTCTGCATGTAGTTTAAGACTGACTGCTTTAAAGAGAGCTAAAACAGGTGTCTGTTTACAAGTGTATACGAAGTTTTTTTAACATGGCCAGATGAAGATGCAACTTGTTCCATTAGCAGGGAAATGGATTCATCCTGGTGGCATGCATCTTAGAGTTGCATGTCTGTCATCTCTCGCCAGCCCTCTTATCCCACCCCTGTCCCATCCCTGTTTTACAACTTTCTTACTGCCAAAAACCAGAAAACAGTCCAGAACTAATAATGCAGTAACTGTGTGTGGAACAAAAACACAGAAAAACTACAACAGTTTTGCCCATAGTAGAAGCACTTATTTGGGTCTCCATAGCTTTGGCCCAATGGGCAACTTGCATATAAAAGTCTATTGGAATGTAATAGTTCTATTAAATGTCTCTGAAATTCCCCAGTAAGTAAAAAGCAATTTCAGGGAATTAAATTAGGAAAAAAAAAATATATATAGTTGATCTCAAAGAAGCTTATCCCCAGAGACTGTAGAGTAACATGTTAAAAAAGAAACATTATTTCATGTGTTAGATTTTTTTTCCTCAGAAAGTGCAAAGTTTTTCTTGACTTACTTGAAAAAAAAAAAAAAAATATAATCAAAATCTGAAAAATCCATCACAAATCAAAATTGTGTGGCTAAATATTAAAATACTGCTTTATGAACAAATATGGCAGTTTCTCATTACCTTTAGTTATACAAATTTCCTCCTTAGTTGTGTTAGTAAAGGAAAAGCCAAACATTAAGCAGAAAGGAAGCTTAAATATTGCAAAATGAAACAATTCTGCTGAGAGAAAAATAAGTTTACCCATTATATGTAACACTTACATCTCTAGATGCTGCTATTTGATTAATATATTCTCCATCAGTGAACAGGATATTCTGCCCTTCAGTATGACAATCTGTGAGAAAGATGAAGGGGACTATGAGAGTTCCAGTTTATCTAAAAAAAGATCATACTGTTCTGGTAACATGTTGGGTTTCTTTATGCTAAGATCTCCTCTTTCACCAGAAGCCTATAATACTCCTTAGTCACTTTAAGAGTTATTAAAACCCTTTCGATTGTATGAAATGTAAGGGGTTACCCCAAGATTTAATTTCAAAAGCATTTACTACACACCCATGAGGCATATTCTAAGCTATTAAATCTAAATTCAAATTTTCTGGGAGTTAGTTCCCTCACAATTTTTTTATTTATTTTGTTTTATTAAAATAAAGGTCATTATCTTAGAAAATTTTCCTCACTTCAGCATATAGAACCTAAGCAAATAAATGAAACAGAAGCAAACTTTTCACTATTCATCTCATTTTTTCAACTCTTTATAATTTTTGCCAAACTATTAACTGAAAATCCACCTTTTTTTTGGAAAGCATACAGTTGAACGCATCATGAGTTTATTGAAAACAGGTTGGCTACTTCCAAGAAAAAAAAAGAACAACCTAGGGAAGGAATTCTGTCTATATTAGAGGAAAGAAGGAAAAGGATAACTTTCTCTACAAATTTAAAACTTTGTACCGACATCAGTTCTTCTTCCCTTCCAACTCTGCTGATGAAGCTACTAACAAAGAGATTAGTATTAGATTGCTTGTAAGGCACTTGTTTCACTGATTACAGACAGGAAAGTGACCTCTTCCAAAAATACATGACAGCTACTTTACACTCATAACCTGAAAAAAAGATCTTGAATTTATCTAACAAATTTAATACTACATGAAGCACACAATAGCCCTGCTGCATAAGCAGCAAATTGGATATTTTTTGCTAACTAGATGGGAGTGCCTTAAAATGTTTATTATTTTTAAAGTAATACAGCCAAAAAAACCACCATGGTATTCACAAACTCATAAACTTGTTTACTTTTTCCTGCTATACTGCCCAGTCCAGCACTGTCTTACCAGGAATAGAATATGCATTAGGTAGCCTTCCCTAGTTCTTACATCTTGAAGGAACAAACCTAAAGTAGACAACCCCCTCCTTCTAGCCCACACAGGCATGAATCATAAAGCAGGTAAACAGCAAGCAGGATGGAGAATGAAGATGTGCTGAAGTTTGAACTAGTGCTCTCAAGCCTAATCTCTGATTTAATGACCAAAGCCAGTTCACGTTACTAATTCTCTATACTGCAATGTGGTACTAGTGATAAAACAAAAGAGTTGTCAATAACTTGAAAGACAATTCCAAAAATTATCTAAATGACATTTCTGAAAGGTTATAAGAAGTTGGTAAGTAATAAGATCCCTCGAATGGCTGAAAAATACATGCTTGCATAAGCAAAACAGTCAAGAAAACAGTATATTCTGACCCCCAGTGAGTCTATAGTACACTGGTTTATTTCCTGAGTCAATTCAAGAAGAGGCAAGCTTCCCAGTAAACATACTTGGGGTTGTTTACATGTTTAGTAGGCATGTTCATAGAGGAGATCTCAAACAGATTTTATTCATTTATTTTTTAAAAATCTACAATCTTCAGAAGTCTTCCTAAAAATTAGCACTGGATTAAATAACATCCAGGCTCAGCATCAAGTATCAAATTCATGGGGAGAGTAGAAAACGGGAGATGTAACAGGAATCAACTGTAGCTTTATTTAATCCAACTTTGGAAATTACTCTGGGGACAAAGATATACGGGGTTTCTGTCTGGAGATTACTATAATAGCAATGTCTTATGCTTTACTTAAATAACATAACTACAGACATCTGTTAATCACAGCCTCATTAGAGGCTTCAAAAGATGACAGACAACATTCACGCATCACCTCCCATACTCAAATAGTGCACCCTGTCCTGCTACTAAGCACTTGAGCTACCTGCAGTAGCAGGACTTTTCAGATTAAGTGACTAGTCCCGAGTTCCAAGATATTAATGTGTAATTTCAAAGAACCATGAAATTATGCTTCCTCAGCTGTTCAGCAGCCTTCCTGCAAGGCACTTAGTAAGCATTACTGGCAAACAGTCAGGATGAAAACTTACTCTGTAAATTCAGGTCCAACCACCTAGAAAATCTCATGGAACTCAGGGATTGATTTATTATATTTGGAGTGGAAATTCAGATCCAGAGCCCAAGGACAGTGTACAAAGTTTGGCAAAGGCATTAGACACAAGAATGTTGACACACAGACTGGTAGTTCCAGATACATTGTCAGGTTTGCTGTATCATCTAAAAAAGCTGAGAGACTGTCCTTTGAAATAGAAATTTAAGGTTTCAAGACTCGTGGATCCCACTGTGTGAGTTAGGAGATAATGTTCCACAGTTCATGGAGTTCTCTAAGGTCATGTGACTTCTAGCTAGGTTCAAGTACTAATCACATCTCCTCATGACCTCCTAATCTCCTAAGCATCCCTGTATGAATAAATATGAATACCTTACTTAAATGCATTATCACCAACCCAGGCATCTGAAAGATTAGCTCCAGACAGAGCCATGTCTGAATGGCATACCAACTAGAAGGGAAGAGATGGAATCCTATCAGTTCAGCTGTTATCAAGGTTGCTGCCTTGTAGTTCTATCCAGGGTGTTTTTTTCAGAACTACAACATGCTGCAAGTCATTAAGATTACAGTGGGACAGTCACTACTATTTAGAGTTCTGTGCCTACCTACTCAGGTTTCCTCTGGATAGGTCACATACCTTCCCCGCATCTTAATTTCTTTCCTTTTAATGGGAAATAGAAAGTACCAGAAGTACTTTTGAATTTGTCCTAGCCAAAAGAAAAAGGATGTGTCTGCTCACAATATAACACTGAAACAAATCTGTATAAATGCAAAAAGTAAAATAGCAAAGATCAAGAGTCAAAATACAAAGAGTAGGAGTTACGAAGAACACAGAACATCCACTTTAACACCATCACAAACCATATGAAATGCAATTGTGTGAAATAGTCCAAGGGATTTCTGAACTGGTATTCCCACAGTTATGATTTGCTTTTGCATTGAAAGATTAATATATTTTTGTTCAGAAGGCACACTCGTGTTTAATCTGTGCCTTTTTTATAGTATAAACACAAGGCTATCTTACAGAATGACATCTGTCACTGAGATTTGCAGAAGAAAGCTAATAGCTCAGAGGTGTAGACTTTAAATGTGCTCAAGTGTCTCTCAAGACTATCACAAAGAGTACTGATTTGTTTATCAATGGTGACATAATTAAGGACCACCAAGGACCCTACAGGTTGAAGAAGCTGACTTGAGGTGAAGAAAGTGGAAAAACAACCCTACAAGGCAGGTCCTCAAATATGTTCTCACTCATTTCTCATACAGCCCCACAAAGACCAAGCAGCTTAAAAAAGATAACCACATTTTAAGGACTTGCAGAAAGTTGCACAGATTAGATTCTACTACTTTCAAAAATTACTGTTTGTGGTTGAAATCTAAAAAGCCTAGAAAATTTTTCTGCCATTTCAGTCAGTGCCTACTTATTTATGTCACGATGCAACACAGAATCTTCTTTCTGCTCTAAAGAATAAGTCTGTCACTGTTCGATCTGAAGACATTCTTCTGCTCTTCTACTGTTTATGTGAGTGGCTAATTTCGTCGTAGTTTGTAACTACCTACAGGTAAGAGATACTGAAAACAAAGTCCTATCTGACCCAAACACTCAAACTTCAAATGAGAACGAAATCAAAATTGGAAACCCAAGTTAAGCTCTTGGAATCTTCATATTAAGATGACCACACTTCATAAAACATCCCAATGTTTTTCTAATACTTGGAGTACAATGCAGTCTTTGAACTAAATCCTGCAACTGGTCTAATGCAGCAAGCCAAAGTCATTAAAAAGAACAAACAGCCTCTCTATGATCTGAAAAATCTGTCTCAATTTCTCTTCTGCTTACCTGCAAATACAGTAAAGGATAATCACCTTATCATATCTGGAGATTCTTACCTGGCAAAGCAACAGTACCATCTTGTTCCAAAGTTTCAGGGTTTATTCTTACGGCTGTCATACTGTGATTATTTGCATCTCTATATAATAAATAACCCTGGTAAGAGTAAAAATATACACATATTGGTATGAAAATATTGTTACATACATCAAACAATACTGTCAAAAGTGAAAGAATGCAATCATTATGTATTGTGTAAAAAATGATGTAAAAGTTTTCCACAAGTTTGCTTCATCCACTTATCAAATTCTGAAATAAAAAACAAACAAAAACAAACCAGAAATTTGACATTCTTCCTCCACACTTTCTACATGCTGTAGATCAGCATGCTGAAGCTTGGATACAGCTTTTGAAGTCACATGCAGTAATTCTGCTCTTCACACGTATATACAATCACAGTTAAAAGCCACAGCCATGGTAAAAAAACATGTTCCTGTCCTCACTTTCCAAAAAAACCCAAAACATTCACAGGAATTCCAGCAAGGATATCCATATATTGCCCTATATACAAGAGTTACTATTAATGAATATGCATTAAAAAATGGAGAATTTTTCAGAAATGCTAATTAACTACTTTGACTCTCACACTAAGATTCCATTTATTTATTCTTTCTGAGCTCTTCATTGAAGAAATCCCCACAAAGTATATGGTGATTCTGGTGACAGCAGCCATGACACCAGGTAACATATAATGAATTCTTATACGGCTCACCTCCCAACTTCTAACCAGACCTAGGGGAAGGGAGATACAAAGGACTAATGATTTCCTCTTTCAGTTTATCCACATGCAGAATATCTTCATTTGCCAAAAATTGCCTCTTCTGGCCAGGAGCCTGCAATCAAGAAGTGTCCTTTGGTATACCCAAAGAGTATCTTCTCTCTATTCATACTTAACGTGTATTTTTAATGGTTTAGAATGTTTCTCAGTAAGACGAGTTGCCAACCTGAAACTCACATCTGTGGTTTGTTGTTTATACTGTGACTACACTTTTAAACAAGCAGGTAAGTTTTGCTTTAGCCTAAACTAGATAGGTTACATAAGCCCCCACATTTGCACAATGTGCACAGATCTGTAAGAGGCGCAATGTGGCAACTTTACTCTTGTATCTTTCTTGATCTTACAATGTCTGTAAACCCTTCAAAGACTTTGAGGGACCTGTGTAGAATAACAGCTGGGGAATTTACACTTAGAAAGCACTTGTGCTATAAAAGCAGCTACACTAAAGGGGAAAAAAAATTACTTAAGGGCACTTATGAACCCGTTCAAGGTGACTGAGGTCAAGAGCAAAGCAGTGTTCACCTACAGGAGAGCTGTAGAGGACAATATGAATAATGACTAAGTAATGAGTCCAACAACAGCAGTGTCCTAGCAGGAGATATGACAATGGCTTGAAGTATGATTAGCCTCAGGTAGGGACTCTACACATTGAAGAATGGATGCATTTCACAGCAAGGTCACTAAGGCTTAACCTCAGAATATCTTCATTTGTCAAAGAGTCAGAGACACTAATTACAACCATCTAAAAATAACAGAAAAATTCAACTGCTCCTCTTCCCTCCATCTAACCTACTTAATTTTCCTGGATAAATCTATCCCTGTGAAGTCAGGGAACACAAACCAAAATAAACTAGGAAAAATAAGAGCACTGAAGGAGATAGAAAAGTTTCAGTCTAAAAGAACTTATATGAAGTAGTAAGAAAAAACACTTGAATTTGAGCTGACTTAACCAAGCACCTGAAGGAAAATGAGACTGAGAGCATATCTTACATCTTTTAATGTGTGCAACTTACACATTTTTCTATAAATACAACCCCAGAGCGCTATTTTTCCAACTAGCGGTGCCTTTGGGCACAGTCACTATGTGAATGCATTATACCTGTATGAGCACTCAAACAACATAAAATGTATTTATAGCTATGTACATAATGTCCAAAATGTGTAACTCTATATAGTGAAATGGTATGGATCCTGTCACTTTCCAAACCAATAAAATAGGCTCCTGAACGAATGCATCTGCACACATTGGTATTGTACCAGTATGCCTTTTGGTGATCTGGTTTATTACTAAACAAAACCAGATTTTTTATATATATATGATAACTCTAATAATAGAATATATATTTGTAATGTGCAATTTCACTTCAAAAACATGTCAAGGAGTACTCTTAATTTCACTCCAGGACAATGACATCACTCAGTTAATACTAAATATACAATAAAAAAAAATCACTCAATAGTTAAAAAAACCCCAACCAATTAAATTTATTGTTCTCCGAAATTTTGTCTTTGATTTGTTGTGGGGTTTTGCTGTTTGGGTTTTGGGTGTGGATTTATTTTTTTTTTTTGAGAGAGAGGGCACACTCAGTGGTAATAATTCAAAAGAACCCCAACTATTTTCATAACAAATAACAAAGGTGTAAGAAAAGGTGGTTGATATTCCAGAAACTAACTCCAAAAAGCTCCAAACTTCCAAGTACATCTAACTCTGCAATAGTAGCATCAACAATTGCCTCTACCAATTGTCTCCCCCAACCAAAACAGCACTTCCTTGTTTTACTGCAAGTGCTTTAAGATCAATTTCTTTTCACAAATAGATATTTCAAATATTTTTTACAGTAATTTACTGCAAGTGTTATTTTTACATCCAGTGACACATCAATTGACTGTACAATTCAAACATTTATGTGTTAAATCATCATATTTTGAGAAAGTCTTTACAATGACAGCAGAAATCAATGACATTTTTCATTACTCCTTTCTATATGCCAGAACAATCAGACGTTCCTCATCTTCCACAATCTAAAACTCGGACCAAAAAAATTCATTTTTGTAACTGAAGCTAAAAGGAACAATACCATATCCTTGTAAGCTTACTCTAAACCAAGGTCTACTTAAACTACTCATGATGGATGAGGGGTGGGGCGCACTTTTAAACATTCACCTACCTGAGCATAGCCTAACCAAGACTTTTTTTCCTTCCTGTTTTTGATGCGGGATGTAGAGTTGTATATATGGCCCTGAAAAGCAAAAAAGACCCATCATTTAACAAATACCAGAGTGACAATTATACACATAATAATTTACATCTAAATAACAGTTTCTTCAAACATACTAAGAAGTGAGAATTTAAAAAAAAAATGCTGTAAAATTCTTATACAAGTGATATTAAAAATCTAGACAAATCTGTAAAGAAATAGATCATTAGTAAGTTACAAAAGATTCTCAATAGAAACAGGACATCATAAAAGATAAGCTAAAATATTAACTATCATTCATCAGCCAAGATGAAATCACATTACCCTCACTGTTCCGCTATATCCAGAGCCAATTTTGTAAAGTCCATCTTTACATAAGAGATAAAGGAAAAAACCATCACTCTGAAGTAGGCACTGGTCATCTTCATCTACAGATATTTCTTTCAATGGCCATTTGTGCATCAAGGCTGCCTTCTTTATCCCATTGCTGAACCAGTCCTGGATTTGGATTTTTCCCACCAGAACTGCCTGCACACTCCGCTGAAGAGAGTTTAAAATGGTTGGCACCTAAACAGTAAAAGGAATAGTGAGTAAAAAACACAACTGTTTTTGAAATGTACCTTTGTTCTACCTCCAGCTCAAGAGAGACAGAGAAATACCTACTCTTATCTCAAAAACAGTGAAGGAAAAAAGTTAACTGAATCTACACCAAGATCTTCTGAGAATTCATGTACACATCATTTACATAAATTTCCAGATGCAAAAAAAGTTATAATTCAAGACCTGGATAGTCTGACAAGCATGGCTGCCATTATTGGTGAGGATAGCAGAGATGGCTTGCAACGTTCTTCCTGTCTCTCCCCAGGCAGCTACCAAACTGAAGAGGCAAGCGCAGGAAAGTGCTGTCAAGGACTGTCCTGTACTGTCATTCATTCCCGTGCTACGGACAGTTATCTCCAGAAGGAGCTGGAACAGGGATTCTGCAGGTAAAACACAGCAGTTACAAGTTACAAAATCATACTGAGCCAGCCATTGGCTAGCCAATGGAAAACTAAGCTTTAAAAAAAAAATACCATCTTTCCTTAGCCATTAAGTTTAGCCTCATTTCCAGAGAGAAAAAAAAAGCATCCCATTTAACTAGGCCTAAAACTTAAATTTTTGATTCTTCTTCAGCCACAAAACACCAACTCTTGGTTATCACATTGGCCACAGAAATTTTTTTTTTTTCTGTTATGGTGCAACACATTAATAAGAAATGGGTCAGAAGGACACATTCCTTCACCTTCCTATTAAACCTACTTCATAACTGAGATGATATGTAGGTCCTGACAAAACTTGTCTGAACTTTACAACCATTACCCACATTGAAGCGCACCCCATTTCTCAGAAATAAGCATTTCAAATCAAAGCTTGAAAATTATTTTGATTGTATGCCTCTTTACAAGCACTGTTTAGTGGCTGAACATCTGTAACAATCAAGGTGTGAACAGAAATCCATCTCCATGGGTTGACAGTGTGTACAATAATCACTAGGGCAGTAATCAAAACAAAGCCTTCTCCGCAGTATCATTAAAAGCGAAATTAATTTTCAGGGAAGCTTCAGAGGAAAAAAAAAAAAAGCGGGGGGGGGGCAAAAATTCTGACACATTGTTGAGCAGTTTTATATAAATTACAATATTAAATGGCTAAGCTATAGATTACAATAGAAGTTCACAAGAGGAGTTCACTGTAAAAATACCTTCTTTCCAGTAAGGCCAAATATTTTATAGCTTCACTAAGACAAATGAATCACATTTGTAAGGTTTACTATGTTTCAGTAAAATTCTGCATTACACACCAACAAAATATTACTTTTTAACATATATATATACACATCTCTACATACCAGCATTCCTGTTCTACAGAATATTAAAGCTGAGAAAGTACTGTTTACATAAACCATAAAGGACTTACACTCCAGAATCAAGTCAGTCCGTTGAGAACAAGCATGTTACCGTATCAAAAATATTTGCTAGGAACCACTTTCTACTGTCCAATGCAGTAACAGAAGTAGGTTAATACAAATACAGTAACAGATGAGGTATTACCTAGGACTTCAGGAGGCTCTGATTGCAGGCCCTCTGGTTGCTGGCCCTGGAGCACATTAAGTAGGGCTTGTAGGCTCCTGAGACACAAGGATGGATGAGAAAATCTTGTCTCCTTTATCAGTTCAAAGACTTCACATAATCCAACTTCAATGATCTAAAGAGGTACAGATATTTCAGAACAACTGTTAATATTTTACATCTTCATCAGTGAAAGTATATCCTAATATTCACAGAACGAGAGCTGTTCGAATAACAAAAAAAGTAATACAGAATACAATGGTAATGTTAAAAAGAAACCTAAATGAAGAACCCACCTATACAACTCTACTAGCACATATTGAACAGAAGTGATGTCATTCTATGAAAGAGCACACGTAAGCAGAGTAATAATTCCCCGAAAAAATAAGGAAACAAATTTTTTGGACAATGTAAGACTGTGTGTCTGAGCCCTCCTAATTTCTACTGAGCTCAGACTCGACAGACCTCTTTTTCCTTGCTCATTAACATGACTGAGCAAGCTAGAACTGGCTTGCAACTTGAATTGCCACCTTGAGTAATAATACATTTGACAGACGATACAAGCAGCACTAGTACTTTCCCCTCCAAAACCTCTGAAATTGCTTTTGCGAGAACATAAAGATGAATTGCTTGTCACTACAACTCCCTATGTACTCATCACAGACGTGCATTATGCCAACTAATATATCTGCAAGAGCGGTATTACAGCCACTCCTTTGTCTTTGTCTTTTAGAATTCTAGAATGTTCTGAGATTACAATTATGCTTTTCCTCACTGACCATTCCCTTTCACTTCCTTTTCAAACTCGGTATGTAGTAATGATGATAATAAAAAGTGAGCACTGTTAACTCATTACAAATGAGCAACCATATCTTCAAAACTTCACCATGGTTTCTGTCAGGAGCTGAGCCCCACTGTTTATAGTGTTCAATGTAGATTCATCCCAAAATAAAACCTAAGGAAAAAGGCTGAAATGTGAAAATAAAATTGTTAATGAAACTACTACTCACACTTTAAATAGATCTATTGTGACATTCAGCTATAAATTCTATTTGATGCCTTGTCTTTGCTGTCATTCAACTTATTTACATCTGTCTTTCATAAGTTATTTTACCAGCTGTTTGACTTTTGGAGGAAGACTAGAAACATAATCAAATCAAATGTTTGTGTCCAACAACAATTTTCCTGCAAATTTCACCTTACACTTTGTATCCTTAATGTAGTGGGGGAAAATACAAGCATGGAATCTACAGGAAAGTCTGTCACCAAAATAACATCACAGATGGTTTTTCCATGATCCAAATCTCAGCATCATATTGCAGGCTAGAGAATAAAATACACTGTTGAGCATTTTTAGAAATTCTCTTTCTTTTCAGAGAGAGCATATTGAAAGAAACTGAGAAGTCCATTGTATTATTCCCAGTCTTCAGACAGAAGACATCATCTAGCAGCTGACAGAGGCAGCTGGAGAAAGCAGAGAACCTAAAACAGTAAAGAAAATAATGAACTTGCACTACAGCAGGAATCAGCTGTGGATAGTTCTGCTGGGATTTTGCCTAATCAGCACAAGTTTTGGGTTTATTTTTTTAGTATGTGAGATCAACAGACTGGGTAGGCTTCTCTCAACTCCTCCAAACTGTGCACTGAAGGGCAGAATAAGCAAACAGTTCTTTTCAAGATATCTGAAGCTTGGTTCTTGCTGCTTTCTGAAGGGTCTGAGAGCCCAAACACTGCTGCAGCCTTGGTCTGTGTCACAGCCTCCTGCCAGCTCTCCATACAGATATCTGCCTGTTCCCCTTGCAACATCTTGGTGGCTTCAGATCAAAGCCATAAGCTCACCTTACCAAGGGTACACAAAATTCTAGCCTGGACTCAGACATTATGACCCATAATTAATTCCAAAAAAAACCAACCGTATTTCTTCAAGAAGTTTTATGTAGACTATTATTTTATTTCCTTTGTCTTCCCTCTCACGTAACTGACCAATACTCATATTTCTATGTTTACTTAAGAATACATAATAGTCTATATATTTAACATTCTGCATTAATTTATATGTACATTATATACATACAAAAAAAAGTTTCACACAGTTAACAGTCTCCTAATGAATTGTAAGAAGTCCCTTTCTAAAGAGAGTAACCATTTTCTTTTGTTGCAACTTGTAAATGTTCATTTTTGCTTAAGCTTATTAGCTAAACAGCCAAATGTATGCCACTGCAGGGAGGAAGAATATTTAAACCAGTTATTCCCACCTTAATCCAGCATTTGTTCCTTTTAGTACAGCACTTTTGTGTATCACCCACAAACCAGTGTTAAGTTCAATAATGGATGGGGGAAGTACCTCTTCTAACTAACAAGCAAATCACATCAGCAGAACTGCTCTGTTTCAAGTAGAAAGAATTCCACATCATAGCTAAGGTACTAAGTAAGTAAAGGCAAATATTTCTTTTAAATCCAAAAATTTAAAGTTATCATAGCAAGTTACTAAACTGTCCCAACACAACCAAAATACAAACTTTATTGTGCTAATATCTGAAGACCAGCAAATTGTGTCTCTGTCTCTTTCAGCCTGTTAAAAACAATTGTTCCCAATCTTATTATAAAAATTGCATAGGACAACTTTTAATTCCAAAATGTATTCGAAATAAAAGCTCTAACAAACCCGACTTCCTCAAGTGTAAGATTAAAAAGAAAATACTTCATTACAACACCCTAAATCAAACTAAGCTGCTTAAGAAGTAGAATGTTTTCAACTTTTTCTCAATCAATTGAAGAATTTTAGTGAACAAAAATAAAACAAAACAAAATCACACCAAGGACTAACTTCACCAGTTTAACTCTGTAGAATCTGGAGAAGCACAAATCTTGGCTACATTTTTTTTAATATGACTTTCACCTCACTGTCAAACTCAAAAAACATTGGTATTCTTTTCAATAAGCTAACAATTTCCTTGTGTAACTGGTCCAGTATTTTTTGTAAGCCTTAAAGAAGAAAGCTATTAAAGTTTTGATATTTAACAAACCAAGTCCTACCCAGTGTTGTTCATCAGACATAGGAACCACAGAATATATTCAAGGCATAAGACAGATACCTATATTCAGTATACAAAGACATTGACATAGTTGACCTCTAAAAGTTTTACTACCTGTGAGACAGCTCCAAGTTGAGGCCTTTTTCAAATGTATGGATGCAAGTGAAATTAATAATAAGCATCTTACCTTAGTGTGACCTAAACAATCCAGTAGTAGCTAGATAGTTATTAAAAATACTAAGCTTGTGCCAAGTATCAAAACCACTGTTGAATCAGTTAAAATTCTTGAAATTCTTTGACATTTTTTAGATTCTTTGCTAAAAATAAACTGTTTAAAAACATATTGATTTTCAACAATTTTTAAATTGCTGAATTAAATGTAACAAAAGAACTGAATTTCTGTTTTGACAAATGAAAATTATAGCTTCCTATCTACAGTTTCCCTATCATTTTTTATAAGCCACCATCTTTCTGCACAATTTTCCAAATCTTTCTTTGATAAGCTCCCCAACACCTTTGAAGAATACCCATGCTTCAGTCTCCACACAGAAGTAGTTTATCCATACCACTGGTAAATGTTATTCTTCTCAGAACTTCTTTAAATTTCAAAATCTCTTTCAAACTCCATTCTGATCTTTATAAATGCTAATAGCTGCATTGCCTTTTACTTAAAATATCACATTAAGCATCTGCTTCATTTCGTGTAATCCACAAGGACTCAGATGCAGTTCATAAAGAAAGCTAAATTTTCACTGACCATGTGTTATTTGTGGCTATCGACCATGAAATTTCAGTTACCAAGTTGCAGTTACCTAGCTGGGTTACATTCCACTGCAATTCTCCGCTACTGTTTTTCCAGAGTCCAAACTTTGACCTTCAGATAAGACCACCTAAACAAAATCATCTATAAAAGTATATTGCAATTACAGATATACCTGGCAATTAATCACAGAAAACACTCCAACTGAACTCTAATAGCAGAAATAGTTACACTTTTTTGGGGGTAAAACAAGAGAAAGTACCTTCCATCACTACCAGAAAGTAGCCTCTGACAGATGTGAGAGCTTCCTTATTTGCATTTTGTGTAGACTTTTAAGGTTCTAGGTTGGTTTCAAGTATCAGCACTTACGTTGAAGTGCAAGTTGAATGTTTACCTGACACATAATTGATTTTCAAATGAATTATTAGGCAGGTATATAGATCTTCCTAATTCATCAAATCAGATGACTCTGTACTACATACAGTACAAATAAAACTGTATCTATTTTCTGAGCAGCAGGCTTATAATGCAGTTCTTTAAGGTGGGGCATGACAGAGCTCTGAGTAATCTGCTCTAGTTGAGGATGTCCCTGCTCTCAGCAGGGGGGGTGGACTAGATGAGCTCTAGAGGTCCCTTCCAACCCAGACAGCTCTATGTTTCTTTATTTGCCACACAGAACATACCACCTACCGATCACACACGGCATGCTATAAACACTATCCAGCTACTTGCCTTTGGAAGTTTAATAGGTGGCTCTTTGGACTCCTCTTCTTCATCACTGTCCGAATCCCCACTCTGTACACTGTTCTTTGAAGCCAAAGATACAGATGCTTCCTTTTTTTGCCACTCCAACACACAATGGCGGACATTGCAGTAAACATTAAAAGCTGAAGGGTTGCTGTGTAATCTGATGTCTGGTATAGTTATTGTACTCTCTAGGTTTTCAGTCTGAAAAACAAGATTAGTTTTAAGTTTATTAGAAGCTTCAAGTTTTGCCAACTACAAGTAATCTCAACAGTCTCAATTTTTGATGACCAAATTATTCTCAAACCGGAGTCTGAACTTTCCAGTTGAAGTACAAATCTTATTTTAGGCAGGGGAAAAAGGAGGGGGCAATTTCGGTATATTCCATCTGGCTTTAGTCTCTAACTCTGAGAACTTGATGAGGACACCGGCATGGAAAATGAAAGTATCTCAGGATACAGAATGGTAGAAACCTGTACTACAGTCAAAAGATTAGCAGAAATCAGGATTATCATCTTAAAATGGGTCAGCGGGTTTGGGTGTTTTTAATCATTCTGAAATTTAAAATTCATTATTTACTATTCTAGTTGTTAGTTTTAATCTATTGGTATATAATAAAATAAGCTGTTCACTAGATGTATATTAGAAATTAAAAATACCAGCAATTACTTTTCATTAAATGAAAACAGATGGCAAGTTCAAAAACTCCCAACTGGATGCTGTGGATAATAATTTTGTGGATGATGAAAAACTAACGGACAAAATATTGAGGAAAAAGAAAAATATAAAAACAAAAATAATATAAACCAATTATCAAGGCCTATGAAGTATCAGGACATCGTCCTGTTTTCAAAAGACCTCATCCACAAAGAGCTGGGAAACTGTTCTGAGAAACTACCACCACTTTGCCCCACCCTTTCCTTGGTATCTACTACTGGTGTATTACTGTCAGCCACTGCCAAGAGACAAAACAGTCTTCATAAGGCTGTCATTAAAGTTCAAAAAATATTTTTAAAAACTTTTTTTTTTTTTTAAAGTATCTTCTAAATTCTGCCCCATACTCTTCCTTCCTGCAATAGTAAGAGGGGACAGGAGGAATGACAGCCTTAAATAGACAAAGAAAATCCCACAACCACCACCCCCAGGCAGGGTTATACTTTCTCTTTGGTGTATACGACAGCAAAGACCAGGCTGGTTTAAGCAGAAGCTATGAGAACCTGCACTTCAAAGGTGTATGGGAAGAAATTCCTTAATACCCTATATGCAGAGACTACATCAGGAGAGAAGGCCCAGGTTAACATGGCAGTACAAATTTGCTTGAAAATGCAAGGCAAAATTTAGAGGAGCATTAAGCTAGTCCAAGTCAGGGTCATGACTAACTTCACAATATTATTTTGGTTTATTTCTTGCAGTCTTGGAGGGGTGCCTTTTTGTCTTTCTTTTTATTTCAGGGAGCTAGATATTGTAAACAACCACATACATTTGGCAGAAGAGTATGCAGTGAATTAGATTATAGTGATTTGAAACAAATCACGGTGGAAATACTTATACATCTGGGGGAATGGTGATGGAAAAGAGGACTTTAAATTAGCAGAGAAAATGGGAAAAGAAGTTTGAAAACCCGTGACCTGGATAGTCTTTTAATGGGGTGATTTATTTTTCTACAACGTTGTAGCCACAGCTTTGTACATCAAAGCACAGAAATGGTTTGCAACACATTTTTATCCACACTTATTTTTTATTATTACCAGCAATAACACAGGCTTCTAAATCAGATCATTTAGCAACTTATGTTACAAAACGTAACCAAAAAATTCAAAATAAGTTCAAAATACTTCATAGTTCACATACTTCCTTTTATTTTTGACCATAGTATTAGTCTAACTGTACAGTACATATCTGCATATCCTTCCTTTCCCTTTTAACAACAGAATTATTATAAGATAAAAATATTAAGCAGCAAAGGTTTACTCTGTAGCCGTTTATCCCACATAGAACGCCTGTTAATTTTTCTTACCCATATCACTGTTAGCAGCAAGCATGAAAAGTGAAAAGGTAAGGGGGGGGGGGAAGCTGGGAATTTCCCTACATACATACTGAGAATTTAGGATGGGGTGTATGTTTGTTGTGGTGGTTTTTGTTTGATTTTTGTGTGTTTGTTTGTGGTTTTTAATTTGGTTGTTTGTGGTTTTGTTGTTTGTTGGTTTGAGGTTTTTGTTTGTGTGTTTTCTTAGCACAACAGAATTTCTGCCATTAAGAATTAAAGACAAAGTAAGTAGAATCCTTGTTCAGTATGAATATCTTTGGAATAATAAAGCTGCTGTTAAAAATCCACAGTGTCAATCAGTGCAAGAACTCAAGATATTAAGTTTATGTTATTCCAGTATCAAATTGCATCAAAATAGATTTGGACTGATACCAATGATAATGAGCTACTACATACTTTAAAATGCATTTGGCACGAGAAAACAGAACAGTTATAACATATGACTCTTCTGCATGTCAAATATCCATACTCATACCCCAAGAGTTTTTGCAGCTGCTGTAAGGCAAACACACAGTATCAGCTTTCAGCCTTAAAGCTAATGCAGTTGAACTACAGAGGTTAAAAGGATTATTTAGTAAGTTTACTATGCATTTCCTAGTTTACTGACAGTTACAGGAAGAGCAGCACAGCTGGATCATCTGAAATGTATCTATCCTAAATTCACTGACCTGACTGCTATCCTGTATTGCCATTGTAACTTCTGTGAAGAGGTCCATTTCAGTTTGTTCTTGTCATGAGTTCAGCTTAGTCTTTGTTCCAGAATAGTCTGAGTTCTGTAGCTCATGTAGCCTCTTTTGAAATAGGTTGGCCAAATTGTTTAACCAGCACAGATAATTTTAGACATTACAGGGCTAGATAAAATATCTGTATGTTTTCTTACCTATTAATAATAAGCTGACTAATTTTCAGAAATAAACTCCCTCCTTATTCTTAATATATCTATTTAAAAGTCCCTTACTTAATGCTTTAGCTTCTAAACACTAAGCACTTCAAGCATTTTTTATGTGTTTAGTGTCTCACTCTTCTACGAGTGTAAATTATAGTGATATCATCTCCTACCCAGACTTCAGTACAGCGCAGTATCCTCCAGAAACCCTGCTCTATTTGAACAGCATAGCACTAGACTATGACTCAAAATGCCAGCTTAGTTCTGAGATGTGATGTTAACCCACTCTTTACCTTTCTTAGTTCAATCCTCCACTTTATTTTCACAATACCTTATCTCTGAGAACTGTCAACTCTTTCAAACTAAAAGTTTCTTATATGCTGTTATGTTATAGACTTGACAAATACAGTAGCAAGCCTAACAATGTTGCTTAAGAATAATTTTGAAATTCACTATCTGGTATTGTCAGTTTAAAAACACTGGCCTTATAACTGTACTAATTAAATCACTTTTTGAACAGTAAGTTGTTGGGTTGCATAAACAGGTAAAAACTTAAGGACAATTATGACTTTCACTGTTTACTGCCTTTCATTTGAGGAGAAAAACATTCAATTTAATTAAATGTGTAAGATTAGAAATGCTTATGTCTCAATGCAAAAGAAAAGTGCTGGATGACAAAACACATTATTTCTGATTGGGAGTAGTAAAGGAACTTCTGATCATCATATTGTTCTCTCTCTCCCCCTCACCCCCAAACTCCACCATAAGGTAAAAAAAGCACTGACAATTTATTCGTGATCGACTTGCTCAAGTTTGAGGGGCTTTAACTATCATACTTGTTTTGAAGACCTGGAAACTATAAACATCAAAACAAACAAAAATAGACAGAGATATATGAGCAGGTTGTATAAACATCACTTTCTTTGATTTCTTTGACAAAAGGCACAAATTGAGACAGTGAGGGAAGAGAAACAAGAGAACTTTTTGCCCTTCTAATGAAACTGCTCAGCGAACACCTTTCCACTCCACACCCCCCACTTTTTTTTTTTCCCTTCAACAATGATAGTAGAAAGTATTCAAAACAGACATCAGAAGTTTTTTTCCACATGCAGCAAGTTTGGTGGTTTTTTTTTTTCTTTTTTTTACTTTCCAAATCACAACAGATTCCCAATGTCCCTGGCACTGATCAAGTTCAGAAACTGGGATTAAGTCATCAACTGGAAGTTTCCTTTTATACAACAAAGGAGAGCCATGGCATTGGGTCACTCTTCTACATAGTCATATAAACTATCCCTGATAGTATGAGATTCATGATACCACCTTGTATTGGGTAAGGCTGAGATGCAGATAGTTTTCCCCATAACAGCCCTCACAGTGCTGTTTTATACTAGGAGCTAGAAAGGTGCTGGTAACACACCAGTGCTGGGGCTTCTGCTGGGCAGGGCTCACACAGCACCAAGGCTGGTTTCCAACATTCCACTCCACCATGGCATGGGGTGGACAAGATCTTGGGAGGGGACATGACAAGGACAGCTGACCCAAACTACCAAAGGGATATTCCGTACCATATAATGTCAGCTGAACTATAAAAGCTAGGGAAAAGGGAGGGGAAGGGGAGGGGGTATGGAATGATGGAATGGGGGTGCATCGGCTTCTCCTCTGGACCCACTGCTATGTGTTTGGAGCCCTACTTCCTCAAAAGGGGCCAGACATCGCCTGCTGATGAAAAGTAGAGAATAAATCTCTGTTTTCTTTTGCTTTTGCAAATGGCCTTGCTTTGCTTTTTTTATTAAGCTGCCCTTGTCATAACCTACATGTTTTACATAGAAACAGAAATATTTGGGTTGGAAGGGACCTCTAGAGCTCATCTTGTCCAACCCCCCTGCTGAGAGCAGGGACATACTCAACTAGAGCAGG
>JANHFX010018055.1:0-15283 GCA_027560015.1 Chloroceryle amazona | reverse complement strand
CATCAAATCTGTATCTCTCCACCTTGGTGAGGAGGATGTTGTGGGGGACCGTGTCACAGGCCTTGCAGAAGTCCAGAAAGATCAGGTCCACAGGTTGTCCCTTGTCCACTGATGTAGTCACTCTGTCGTAGAAAGCCACTAGGCTCGTCAGGCAGGATTTCCCCTTAGTGAAGCCATGCTGGCTGTCATGGATCACCTCCCTGTCCAGCTGAGATGGGGATGGTGGGGAACAGGTAGTGATAGAGTGGCTTGATAAGCACCTGGAACCCAGCCAAGTTCAAACCACCACACACCTATACCATCTTGCAACTAGCTCAGATTTTGAGGTAGAACAGATCATTATGAAAATTTAACCACTATGTCTACAGAACCCCACTTAGTAATTCTTATATTAAACTTAATAAAGTCTATTTTAAGTTACAACAATTCTCTAAATGATACTGAATTTCTTGTTGACATAAAATACTTCCACATTGACAAAGAAAACAGTGGAATGTTAATCCAAAATGTTAATCAACAAAACTAACTCAGTGAATCAATTTACTAGTTTTGCACAGATCTCA
Organism: Chloroceryle amazona; assembly: GCA_027560015.1. Lineage (NCBI taxonomy): Eukaryota > Metazoa > Chordata > Aves > Coraciiformes > Cerylidae > Chloroceryle > Chloroceryle amazona. The sequence goes on along the minus strand of JANHFX010018055.1, from coordinate 14,720 downwards.
TATTATTTAATAATCCAAGCAGACTGCTTTGAGCTATGGGATATATTATTCCAAGAGTAAACCCATCTAATAGCTTGTTTTTATGGTGTTAAGCATATTGAGACCCACAGATGCAGAAACATCTTTGCATGACACTGTGGACAGGTGAAGAGTAGCAATCACCATCTCTAAATGTCATTTTCTTAAAGGCTAATGCAATACTGCAATCCAAAGCACTCACTAAGCATACAAATGACTAGAAATCCAGCTTCTTGGAGGTCTGAGTAGAAGATGAAGCACCTCTACCTCCCTCCCTGCCCCAAGCATTTGATTTCTCAGAATAAGAAAATGGTATATTTTTCAAAAAGAATGGAGCTTTAAGACTGGAAAACAGAATTATGTTTTTCATACGAGCTGTAAGAAAGTGGTCAGAGGGGCTAAGGTATCTTTTTCAGAGGCATAGATAGAGAATCTGTAAAGACGCTATACCTAACTAAATCACTCAAAAAAGTTTTCTGTATTTTAGGTAAACAGAAGCAGGTGATGTTTTCCACACATTTAAGATAAAATTAGAAAAACCTTTCTCTTGAAGTTTTAAAAGAAATGGAAGAACGAGCAATTAAATCCTGAACTCCTAAACAGTGAAACCTAAACGCAAGCCTGAGAAGTTGCAATACCAAGGTAACTAAAGAATCATGAACATAGTTTCAATGCATGAGGGGAAAACTTTATTTCCTGTGTATTACTTTTTTCTTTTTTTTCCTAAAAGAGGCCTAGGAGGGAGAGAGAATGAAGCGCAGATAACCATACCCTGTTGTGCAACTTGTCCTTGAAAATATACAGTCCCTGCTAAACGGAAGGATGCATTATGTAGGAGAGGTTAAATAGCACAGGTCTGGTTCATAAAATAAGAGCAACCAATGCTCTCTCAAGTGCTCTTTAAGTCTTTCATAATGTTCCAGTACACTCAAGGAATGAATTGAGAAAACCAAAACTCTCTGGTCTCATTTATGCTTGTCTCACACTAAACAGTTTCCCCCAAGAGATTAAATCCATACATAGCTTATTTTCTGATCAATTTATTCCCTTCCTTTGGAACCAGAAGATTGCAATAATGACTTACTCTCAGATATGATGGAAGCAGACTATAAACTAGAAGAATGTTAATCTGTTGATAAAGATAAGTAAGGCTACAGCCATATGATCTAACCTCTGCCTAACAGAGCACAGAATCTCACCAAATTCTTCTTTGAGCAGTACAAACATCTCTTAGAAAGGGATGCCCTCTTGAGGTTGAAACACCAAATAATACAGAAGCCAATAAAAATACTGCCAAATTATTTGAGATGCTACTTGTTTTTAATGAGACATTTCTTCCAGCTGATACATCTTGTATATGTGTGATCGTTAGCTTACAATAAATTTGCCTGCTACATGAACTGTCCTTTCCAAAGGTTTTATTGCTTCCCTTATTTAGCTTTACACGAGTCATAATTTACAACTTCTGCATAAACTGAACTGGTGAATGCTGATCATTCTGTCTCCAGTGAACTCTGAACTCTCCATTTTTCGGTATTCTTCAAATAAAATTATGAGAACAGGAGATTGTGAATTTGGCTTTCCATCCAGTCTCTCAGCTAAGTGTCCTAAACATCACTTTTAAACATTAATAGTAAAGTGAGAAAAATACAGGGGGTGAAAAAGTGGGGAAGGAGGTAAAGCAGCAACATTCACAGGGTTGAGATAATCTGCACAGGTTACAATGTTCTGGTGATAATTGTTGCTCCCCTACCCCCAAGGGAGGGGATGGAGAGGGTGGAGGGCAGGGACAAGAATCCAAGGTGCTACACCCATGTCTAACAATTACATCTTTGTTTTCTATATAAAAGTCACTCTAGCACCGAATTTCTAAAGCCAAAACACACGACGCCCACATGGAAAATTTTTATACCTGTTTTAAAAAAGATGCTAAACCACAAAATCAAAAAGTTTACAGTAGTTCAAATACAAGTGATCATAACAGGATCCCATCTCAGAAACAGAACAAGGCTCAATGTACTGGGCAACATTAACTGCCAATTAATCTTTTATATTTAAACTGTTAGAACATTTAATGCTTAAATGGTGGAAATTATTTTCCTCCATTTGCTCAGTGACTTTCATGTTCTAGATTCTTCAATTATTCAATTACCATTTTAAGTAAGTGCAGGGCACAAATAACAAATTTTTGCAATACTTCAGCTTAATTTAAGGCTCTCTCTGCCTCTACCAAACATATTAAAAGAAACCTCCAATCTGTCCTCACACTAAAGGACCCTGGTTCTTAAAAAAAAGAACTTATGCACACAAGCGCTCCTGCTCAGAATGTCCAGTAGTGATGGGCTTTTCAATCTGTCCTGTTATAAGGCTTCAAACGGAAATTCACTTTTTCCTGACAAAATGCACATCTGCTTTCTGAGATTCCAGCACAAAAATGATCATTGAGCTTATTCTGCACTGGTAAGCATAGGGATGCACTGAAAAGCATATGTGGGGGAGCACAACACCAAAACACCACCCAAAAACCAACCCAAAAACCACACCACTTTCTTTACTGACAAAGTTAAATCACCTAAACACATGAAGGTGCCGTTACCTTTCCTTTTCAACTATAGTTTTCAGGAAATACACAATATCCTGCTATCACAGAGGAATAAGCTGGAGTGCCCTTCTGTATCTCTGTGAGTCATACTGAACACCAATGCTCTGCTGGTCAACCCTGGCCTGCCTCAAAGACCATCTAGAATAGGGGCATCAGTAAAAGACATGCAAAAATCCATTATGCCTTTGAAAGGCAGATAAATCTCACTTAATGCTTCAAGTAGAAGCCATATGAAATCCAAGAAACATCCTGAAAGCCACTCGCCATAAATGTGAAGTGCAGAGATGGTCAATTAGTGCCAAATCTGTAACTACTGACAAGAACCAGCCTTTAATATGCTCACGTTGTCTTTGTGCATTCAGATGGGATCCTGATAAACCATTTACCCAATGCAACTAAATCCAAGAAGCACATTTGACTGTCAAGCTCATGAAGAACTGCAGTTCTGGATTTAGCTTCCCACTTGGCAGTTCCACTAGGGGACTACTATCCAGAAAAACAAAGTTTCATTTAGATAGTAACAAGGATCAAAGCTGAAGAGGTATCTTATTTTAAAACCACAAGTTTATGTCAGACAAAACAAAGAGCAACTACAATCTGCAACATTCCTTCAAATTTCTAACTTGGTTTTCTGTGTTAACAGTGAGTCTGACAAAATTATGAAGCAAACAGGGCTAAAATGTCTAATACAGCAACTGACGAAAGGCCTGAAAAATTCAGTTTGGACCAGAAATATTTCACTGTACAGTGCTGAGAACAGACATGAAGATAAGCCCCTTCTACACCGTAGTCTGGAGCTGCACTACTGGAGATAAGCAGAATAATCTGGTGAGTATCCAAAAAGGCAATACCAAATTAAGAGATACTGGGTTTGCTTCACCCTCCCAAAATCATCTGTCTTGAGATAGAGTAACTACGTGAGGTTTGGGAAATAGGGATAAGATGGCCAATTTTACCTACAATGTATTTGTATTCTAAGCTCATTCAACTGCCTAGAAAAAGTTTTCAGTGGGTATTTCAGTGGTGCTGTCTGAACTATTCCAGAAATGAGCTCTTTACTGACTACAGTGGGAATCCAGGAAGAAGCCTCCATGCTTGCAGCGAGCCCGTGCAAAAAGCTATTCAAGACATTAGTTTAAGCAAAGAAATAGCTGCTGAATTCTTTTTCCATTAGAGAGCTGAGAAGTATTTTAAAATCCTGTTGCTTCTGTCTAGATTTCTTCTCTGCAACAAGTAAACATTTTTAACAAGTTCACTGTGCTGCTCCCATGCACTGAAAGTGATGGGGGCTACACAGAGAAAAAAATAAACAGGTAAATATCATCCATTCCATGATGGAGGAATTTTCAGGGGTAACACTGGATGCCTTAGACACTGAACGCTCCCTTTCTCCTTTAGTCAATACAGACAAAATGTTTTGCAGCAGTAATTTCTAACGGTTTGCTAGACACGCATCTCATAAAATTGAACTATACATCCAACATGTTTAGCTGCATTTACAGTTTAGAAACTGGAGAACCAAAAATGCTGTTGTTATTATTTCATGATGAACATTGGTATCCAATTGCATTTGCTAATGTTAACACTGGTATCAGTTATGTAAAATACAGTAAATAGACAAACAATATTGGCCTACTATATGTTCTAAAGAAATAAAATGCTAGTTAGACTTTTTTTATTTCTCTCTATTGAAATTATTTTTATTTTTTGAGTCAGAACTTTGTCAAATTAGTTATAAACTTACCTTGTTGCGTGTTTTTACTTTCAATTTAGTTTTCTGTTTCCTTTTCAATTTTTTCTTGCTAAAAAGTTTCTTACTTCTGAAAAAGAGCAGAAAAGCCATGAGAACAAAAGAATTAAACTCCCTTCTGTACCCCATGATAAATAGCAGCACCAGCAGAAGAAAAAATATGTCAGAAGTCCTCTAGAATTTTTTCTCCCAAGCAAAGGGAATCACAGACAGAAATTCAGAGTATAAATCCAAATATAAAGTATTTAAAATGATGCTTTCCTGATGCTCCACTGAATTAAGGCCCTTTACTCTCGTCAATTTAAGCAAAATATATGCTAGAACCAGCAAAAAATCCTTTTATTTTAAGCTGGTTCACCCTACTTCTTTTGTTCCAAGTACAAGCAGCAAGAGCTATTGACAATTCTTAGTAATAAAACCTATTATTACAGAACTCATTCTTTTTTGTGAAGTCTTCACCAAAGACTCAAGCCACCCAAGACAAAAAGCAAGCTTTAAAACAGTAACATTGGTCAGAAAATTCATTTGGTGGAAAAACCTGCAACTTTTGAATGCACCTTTTTAATTTCCCCCTGGCCTTTTCCCACTCTCAGCTTACAGACTTTTCACTTCCATCCCTTTAGGGTACAGCTCTCACTGTACACACTCCTCTAATACTCTTCTGCCCACACCTCATTCCTATCACATTCTTTTTTTCCTCCATTTTACTGCCCAGTTAAAAAAAATATAGACACTGTAGGAAAAAAAAAAAAAAGATGGCATACACACACATACAATGTGACCTTTTGTCAGCATCACCGAGCTTACCCTATTTAAGATGCATGCTTTTTAACATATGCTACATTTCTCTGGTCTGTTCACCTTACAAGCCCTCTGCAAAAAGTGGACGTTATTCATACAGTTTACGGCTCATCCTGTACAGGACTGTAAGCAACAGCTACTAACATTCCTCTGTGCTATTTAATTACTCAAATAGTTTATAATTCAGATTAGCTGAAGAAATAAAGCTGTGGAATCTGAAAATCGCAGACAGTAAGAAGCTGCACTTTCGGGTAACAAATTGGAAAGAGATCAAGAATCAGAAGATTCTTAGCATTTTATTCAAACAACTTTGTTCTAAATAAAAACTTTAAGGGATTGAAAATATATTGCTTACTACTCTGTTGTACAACATTCAGACTGCAGAAGTATACAAATCTCTCAGTCCAACAGTCAAAAGCTGGAAACTAAAGTCTGACCAATGGCCACCAGTCAGAAAACAAGAGTATCCCCAAGAAAGCTGCCTGCTAGAACTTTCATCACCTTTCCCATCTTCACCTATTAACAGAGGGAGGTACATTCCTCATCAAGCTACTTCATGCAGAAACAAATCAGCTCACCACTTTTCTTTTAAGGAACCACCACCATTGTCCTAAACCAATTCACTGGGAGGGAACTCCCTCATCCTCCCTACTAAATTAAAACTTATAAAAGAGAACCTAGAGATGACCTCCTAAGGTTCCCTCAATAATAAAGCTTCAATATATAACTGTGTACAACCTATTTAAGAAGCAGAGAGAAGAAAATTCATACATTTAGTGTCCAAATTTCTAGAATCAAGCTCCACAGTCCATTTCACTAGTTATTCTTACAGGAGACAATTTTTTTCTTTAATATTTAGAGTTTAATGCACTTAATTCTTATTCTGCAGTCAAATACGACCAGTGCAGTCCCTGCCATTCTGTAGCTACTCAATATACTTGAGAACAAATAAAGTTAGGGTGAAATCATAAAAGGTTAAATGTAACAATTCCAATTTATTCTGGACTATTACTGGGTTCTCTCATTCCATACCACAAGTAAATCACACTGACCAAGGCTGAAAACAGTACTTCTTATCTGCTGTTGAGAAGAGGAACAAGAACTGCCTCATATACCTCCAAGGGCATGTTTTCGACTGTATTCCAAGTACTGTTTGGCAGCTTCAAAGCAATATGGCATGGCAGATCGGCAACCCAAAGTAACTTGAGAACATTTTCCTGTACACATCCAGATTGAGCTTCCAATACTCTTTATCTAGTTGTGCTGTTAATTATGTCTTCTAAACACAGTACAATTTGCAGTTACCAGAGATAACTTGATAAGCATTGCATTTTCTTTTTTTTCTTTTTTTTTTTTTTAAAAAAAAAAAGAGAGACACTAACTCAAGTTGCCACGACATTTCACATTTAATCCTGCCTGCCAAAGTCCGTGCAAACTTCCAAATTGGTTACAGTCTGCAAACACTGTAAGCACTTCACCTTGTACATACTTCACAGGACCAGTTCCCATATTTCTGTATGTATTTCTCTGCACGTAGAACCCCCCCAAATTAAGTCTTTTCCCCTGCTAAGATTGGGCTCATTTCTAAAGTGAAAAAATTCCCACCATTTTGCAGACTAGATGATGCCTAGTCAGTCTTTTCTCCAATTAGCAAGCAGGAAAGATCAGCAATGGGCTTATTTCCTCTTTCAGATTCCAAGAGGTGGTGCTATGATCTCCCTCATTCATGCATTGACCATTAAAGATGCTGCAAGTATAAACTTTTTCTTAGTCACTCCACTGTAACAGTCATCATCTTCAGCAAGTTTTAGGCTTGAACAATTTTTTACATGGGAACAACTTGCGTATAGAAACTCCATGTTGAGAATCCACATTTATCTCCCTATTTTTTCTTAAAATAAAACCTCAAGAAGAATGAAGTTCCAGCATTTTTGTTTGGAAGTATACTTCCTCTCTGTATCTGAACAAAACTTTGGAACTAGTGGTTAATTCAAAAAATAAAACCCCCTCAGCAACTGTAATTTTATAAACAGTTCTGAGGAACCTATCATTACTATGCATACTACTAAAATGTTTATAAGGTATGGTATCTGCATATAACATGGAGATGATTGTCCATAGTTCTACTGTCACATACCATTATGCTAAGTGTTAACATTCCGATAAAAAGGATAAAATATGGGCAAGTATGGTCATGAAAAATAACATTAAATACATTATGAGTAATTTCCTGTTGGAAACCACATGTGTTAATTACAAGCCTGGCTCTTCCACTGCCTGTGAAGATTAACAAGACCTGATATGGCTTGGTAGGATTTTTTAGCTAAATTATTAATGACGGTTTTGGTTAACAATCATAAATTGCTGCAAACTCTCATTTGCAAAGGACCTCAGACTCTGTGCTGACAATCTGCTTCCAGTGACAGAAGGCCTTTAGCCTTTAACTCAGTTCTTGATAACATTTAGTTCACACAAATGAAACACTGATTATCAGAAAATCTTAGGCAAGGTTTCTGCAAACTGCTTCAAGCCAGTGCAGTATTTGCAACCAAGTCAGCAGTTTTAAATTGGACCACAAAGGAAGTGCAAGTCAAATGAGTACATAACATGAAAACACCTTGACAAGAAAATACTTCTGGAAAACGGACCCAAAAATAGAGTGAATGGTGCAATTACTGCCTTCACAAATTAAAAAAAAAAAAACAAAACCAAAACCAAAAACTCTTACTCTCTTCAAAAGAGCTGAGGAAATGGAAACTGAGCATTTCCCCTCAAAGTCACATTAGTCCCGAATTGCAATTCACAAGCTTAAATTTGAGGATGCTTTACATGTTGACTGCCCAATGGACTCAATGCTGTTACTGAATTACTCAATATGGGTTAACATTATGTTAACCTTATATTCATAGTGTCACACCTGCATAAGCTCTTCTAGGCTGCATGTTGCAGAAAAGATGACACTGATGAGTGGAAAAAATATGATTCTGTTTCTGCTGCTGAAGGAGAAAAATAACAAGTGTGTTCTTCAACTGCTATCCAACCTAAAACCTTTGTTTCTATCTGAAATGTGTTTCCGCAGGTCACAGTAGTTAGTACAGCATCCGTCCCATTCATTCTACTGTTGATTAAATCTTTGAGTACATTTGACAAAAATTAGTTAATTTAGTAAGCTGCATGCTAACACGTGCTAATTTTTTTTAAACTTACAAGTGACAACTCACTGCATTTGTCTACACTTGCTTGCTCTGGTTTGATGGCTGAGCATCTTCAGGATGAAGTACACTGTTGACAGGAAGGCTCTATCTAAGTCACGCTGTGACCAGACAGATGACAAATATACAATATTTTTTTGTTTCCATACGTGCTTACTCTGCACAGTTAACGTAAGCATTCAAAGGCAGCAACAACACTGTCAGGTTTGTGATATCAAATAATTATTTTGTTCCCTCCACTTGGTGAATTATTGCTGCTGTTGGTCAATTTGGTTGAACAAGAGGCAGCAAACATTTGCTTTTGGATGGCTCAAAACAAAATCGTAAACTGAAATTGTCAGGTAGCCCACAACTGCAAGCTAATATCACTCATGTAGTCACCACTGTGACTCAGGGTCTTTCATCAGAGCATCAAGTTCCTTAAACTCTACACCTACTACCACACTTTAGTCAAGGGCACTGAAATGAGACTATGTGGCATATAGACGCTGGTTGAAAAGTAACAAATTAACCTTCCCTGCCACTGTGTCCCTCACCTGCAAGAGCACCAATACTCATTTTTATCTGCAGAAATCTTGTCACTAGTGCCGTTTGGCAACTTTCTCTGCACAGGTATATTACTGCCATAAAGGAGCCACAATTACAAAACACATTATCCAGAGGTTGTCATGACATGATGGAATATCACATTTGCCAAAAGGGCAGTGGGACTACAGGAAGACTAACTGGTCCAAAGCAGTTAGACATCTCATCTACCTTAATTTCTGCCCAACAAACTGTCAGGGGAGTATCTGACTTGCAAAAAAATCTCTATGCCTTTGTAATTTTCTATTTGAATAAGCATATTGCAAAAACTGATGGCCACAATTTCTCAAAACCTTTTCTTTAATGTCACCCAATACAGAACAGAAGCGCCACTACTCCAGAGTCACCACTGTGGAACAAGTACTACAGTCTTATTTACAAAACGAAGATGGTGAAGCAAATAATATTTTTAGTAAATGGAGCTGTACTGACATAGAATGATTGCCCAGAAAGCGTGATGACTTCATTACTCCCTTTTGTCTCTGGGAGGTATAAATTATACTCCAAAGAAAGTAGCAAACTGTAATATTCACTTTCTACCATTTGCTTTGATGGTTTTCTTTTACCTTCCCACATCCAAGCTTCACCAGAACTTTCTTTTATCATAGTTGCTGCAGAACTAGATTCTCGTTGTCCTTTTTGTGATTTAGAAAGAATAAGAAACAGACGATGGTGAGCCGACTGAGAGCTTAAGGGTTAGCATTTGAAGAGCAGATCAATATGACAAACATTGTTTCAGGTGTCTGTTACAGTCTGATCATAAAGAAGCAGATGAAGCTTTCAAAAAACCCTCACATTCACAGGCCCTGGTCCTTATGGGGGATGTTAACTACCCCACCATCTGCTGGAAAGGAACACAGGAGTTTTCTGGAGTGCATGGATGATAATTTAATGAGACGGGTGATTGAAGAGTCATTGAAGGAAGGCACTTTGCTGCACTTGACAGACATTTAAGGAAGAACCAGTGAGGTCCATGTAGGCTGGGGGGCAGTCATGGACCTAGTGACAATGCAAGTGAAGTTCAGGAACCTGAAAGAAGGAAGCAAAGCAAAAGCAAGATCACAACCCCAGACTTCAGCAAAAGAGACTTTGGCCTGTTCAGTGATCTACTTGGAAGAGTCTAAATAGGATACAGTTCCCCAGAGAGAAAAGCCTGCAGAACTGGCTCATTTTCAAGGATCATTTCCAAGCTCAAGAAGAGTCTGCTCACAACTGGAAGTCGTCAAAGGAGACAGGAGGCCTGTATGGATGAACAAGGAGCTTCTGACAAACTCAAGCATAAAAAGAAAACATGCAAGAGGTAGAAGCGGGGTTACATCATGCAGAAGAAACAGAGACACTGAGTGTTCAGGGATCAGGTTATAAAAACCAAAGCACACCTGAAGTTCAATTTGGCAAGGGACATGATGGAAAAGGTCAGCTTCTGCAGGTCTATCAGTAGCAAGATGAAGACTGGACGCTGATCACAACTTGCTGGCCGTTCCTAGCAAGTTGTGATCAATGGGGTGAAATCCAGCTGGCTGCCAATCACCAGTGGTGTTTCTCAGGGATCAGTTTTGGGACCAGTCTTGTTTGTCATCTTTATTGATGACTTGGATGTGGGGATTGAGAGTACCCTCGGTAAATCTGCATATGACACCAAATCGTGTGGCAGTGTTGACCTGCTTGAAGGCCTTCAGAGACACTTGGATAGGTTGGATCAATGGGCCAAGGCCAATTGCATGAGGTACAACAAAGCCAAGTGCTGGGTCCTGCATTTTGGTCACAACAACCCCCAGCAGTGCTACAGGCTTGGGGATGAGTGGCTGGAAAGCTGCCCATCAGAAAAGGACCTGGGGGTGCTGGTAGACAGCCAGCTGGACGTGAGCTAGCAGTGTGCCCAGGTGACCAAGGCAGCCAACAGGATCCTGGCTTGTATAAAGAATAGCACGGCCAGCAGGAGAAGGGAAGTTACTGTGCCCTTGTACTCAGCCCTCCTGAGGCCTCATCTTGAGTACTGTGTTTAGTTTTGGGCCTCTCATTATAGGAAAGACACTGAAGTGTTGGAATGTGTCCAGAGGAGAACTACCAAGCTCATAAGGGGCTTAGAGAACACGTCATATGAGGAGAGGCTGAGGGAGCTGGGCATGTTTAAATTTGGAGAAGAGGAGGCTGAGGGGGGACCTCACTGCCTTCCACAGCTACCTGAGATTGTAGAGAGGTGGGTGTTGGCCTCTTCTTCCTAGTAACTAACTACAGAACCAGGGGAAATGGTGTGAAGTTGCAGCAAGGGAGGTGTGATTGGATATTAGGAAGAAATTCTTTACAGAGAGAGTGGTAAGGCACTGGACAGCCTTTCCAGGAAGGTGGCTGAGTCACCATCCCTGAAGGTATTTCAGAAACGAGTTGACATGGAGCTTCACAACATTCTCTAGGGGCAGAGAATGTAGGGGGATTGTGTGTTGGTTGTGCGGGTGGGTTTTTTTTGTTTGTTTGGGGGGGTGGTTGTTTTTGGTTTGTTTGGTTTTTTTGTTTGTTTGTTTCCTTTTAGTGGTCCGGTATTTCGGTGTTCTTTATTCCTGTAGGTATGGTTGGATTCTGTGATCTACAAGATCCTTTCCAACCACAATTTATTCTGTGATTCAAGTTAGCTTGCAGATATACAAAACTTATAGGAGTGGTTGATGAACTAGAGGGTTGTGCTGTCAACAGACTAAGAAACAGGACACCAGTAATCTCACTAAGTTTAAGGAAGGGAAATGCAAAGTCTTGCATATGGGAAGGAACAACTCCAGGCACCAGTACACATGTCAACCAACTAACCAGAAAGTAGCTTTACAGAAAGTAAAGCTCTGGGTCCCCATGGTGGACATAAAGAATGTGAGACACTGACACTGACCCCAAAACAAATGAGGCATACAACCTCCTGGGCTGGGTTAGGAAAAGCGTTGCCAGCAGGTTCAAGGAGTTGGCTCTTACACTCTACACAGCACTGGCAACACCACATCTTTAGTACTGTGACCAGCTCTGGGCTCCCCCGTACAAAAGACACTCACTCACTGGAGCAAGTACTGACAAGGGCTACTAAGATGCTTAAGAAATTGTAACATCTGTCATGTGACAAGAAACAGAGACAGCAGATTTATTTTTTTTTTAGCTAGGAACAAAGAAAACTTGGAGGGAGTGGAATTTTCTCAGTTTGGATATATACCTAATGAAAAAGAGCAGAGAGGATGAAGCCAGACTATTCTGAGCAACACTGGGTGTCAGGCCAAGAGACAAAGGGAAAAAAAGTGGAATACAGGAAGTTCCATTTAAACAAAAGAACTGTCAGAATCGTCAAACACTGGAACAGGTTGCCCTAAGAGGCTATAAATTCTCCACCCTTGAAGATATCCAAAGCCAACCGGACAATGTCCAGAGAAACCTGCTCTGGTTGATCCTACTTTTAGCAGGGAGGTTGGACTAGACAGTCTCCAGAAGTCCCTTCTAGTCACAAGTATTCTGTGATCCTCACTGTTTGTTTACATACTACAGTAAAATTTGACTGCACAATAAATGCCCTTGTACATTGTGGAAAATGTACTTTTTTTTTCCCCTCATTCCAAGTTTAGCATTTTTCCTGGTGTCATGCCATGTTCCTGATTATGCTTCCAAGTAGAGACATACTGAGCTTTTCATCTGTTCACCATCTGGAGCAGCAAACATACAGCAAATTCAGGCATAAGAGCAGACTTCTACGGGAATTAGTCAGCAAAATCAAGCCTACAATAGTACGCAAAGCTAACAAGAGAACAAGGGATGAAAACCACTCTACCACACTTAAAATACATGCCTGTATTAAGACAGGCCACTCACTTGAATCAATCCATACTTTCTTGGATATAACTGACGGACTAAGAAGTGCACAACAAAGAACATGCTTACATACCAATAATGAGAGTTTCTCTGTGCAGATGGATAAACACGGACACTGCATAAAGGATCTTTAACAAGACTTTTCCAAACTTCAGTGGTACAGAAAACTTCTGCATGTCCCCAGGCAATCTAAAATGTTATTTGACAAGTTAAATGTACTCTAGAATCATTAAGAACAGTGTCTGGAAAGGATCCCAAAAGGTCAGTCTGTTTGTTTCCTGGTCCAGCACAGGACTAGTCAAATTTCACTGTGTTCCTGACAGGTGTTCTCCCTGTGGAGATACTAAACACTGCCAATGATCACTCTTCCACCATGTGATAAGTAATCCTACTAGAAAGCTTTTTGTGAGGTCTTTTCTAAATCACCCTTATGGCAACTAAATATGCCTCCCCTCACACCCTTTTTTTTAAAAAAATCTTTATTTTAGAGAAATCAGCTTATTTTCTTCTTTTCCTATGGCTAACTTGAATTTATTTCAAGTCTCAGGAGAAATAAGACTTCTGTCAATTAAGCAGTCTCAGTTCCTTAAGCCTAGACCACAAATCATTTGCATCACTGACTTCTAGTTTCACTATTCTAGTTATAAGTATGAAAAAAACAAAAGAAAAAAAAATGGAGGAAGAGACAAAGGAAGTCCCACAATCCTGAGAAAGGAGAGGGGATATCAATAAATACTTCAGGTGTCCTACAGAAAAGATTTTCTCAGGCACTTAGAGGAAAAAAAAAGTCTGAAAAACTGACAGCATGACAATACCAAATCACATTTATTTTACCATTCTATACAATGTGTAGAACCTGTCATGAGGAACTTCCACTTGACCTTTTATCCACTCTTATTTTCACATTTATGCTTACTTGTTGTTTGGTTTGGGTTTTTTTTGTGGGTTTGCGGGTTTGTTTTTTTTGTTGGTTATGTTTGTTTGGGTTTTTTTGGCAGTTAAGCATTTGCTGAGGTTATCACCTTCAGTATACCCATAATCTTTCCCAGTTTTACATCCTCTACGAACTCATTCATCTAGAATCTCAATTCGAACACTGAAATTGTCAATGACCACACTGAACAGATCAGTACCTAGGACAGATCCAGGCACTGAACAGCTGCCGCCACCTCTTCTTCCAAGCTTCCCTCTTGACCACTCATCATCCCACAGTACCATTCCAGGATGGTCTTCTGTGTGGTTTTAAAGCCACTTTACAGTAGATCCATCTAGAACAGCTGTAGCCAAATTGACAGGTGAAAGGCAACACACCTAAGAATTCCATTCCAGACAATAAGACAACAGAGGCAAAACCAGATTTTCTCACTTCAATCTGCTTGAAGATGAGCCCATATCTTGGTTCATACCTTGGGTGCAGGCCCAAGGACAGAAGTGGAGTTCTGGTATACTCCTCACTCACCTGCTATAATAAGATATTCTAAGGTTTGAATCAGTGCAGAGCACACTCTGAGGTGAAGTACAGACTATATGGCACTGGGTACAATCTCAATTATCATCTGGTTTTAGAACAAGATTATCACTTAATTTTTTTTCAGTAAAATGCTAATTATTTTACATAACTTCTGAAAAATTATTTTTAGACAACTTTTAATAGTAGCTAAATATTAAATTTCCCAGACAGGGCTTATCATAAATACATTGCGTCTAGTTTATATAACAATTTTTCTTGTACTTTTAGTAAGGTAGTCAACAGAAACTTTACCTGAGTTCTCCTTTATTTTTATTTTTTTTTTAAGTTTTGCTGATGAAAGCAAAGAGAGCTTGTTGGTGTACCGTGAAGAATCTCCAAGGTGGTTAACAGGCTGGCACATTTGCCCTGTGAGGAGAAACTAAGGGAACTGGACTTTGGAGGGAC
>JANHFX010018054.1:10061-22469 GCA_027560015.1 Chloroceryle amazona | reverse complement strand
TTTTTTTTTTTTTTTTTTCTGTTTTTGTTGTTTTTTTTTTTTTGGTGGTTTGTTTTGTTTGGGGGGGGGGGGGGCGTTTGTTGTAGTTTTTTGTGGGGTGTGTTTTTTAGTTTGGTTTTGGTTTGCTTGTTTGTTTTTAATGAGTAGATCCTACTGAAAATGTTGGTCGGGCTTCTTTGAAGAAAGACATGCTTTTAGTTTTAATAAACATAGTGCTTTTTCCTTGTCTGCTTCTGTTGTAGCTCTGGTTCTTTTTGCAGTGATTTTCCATGGAAATGTCATTCAAGTGAATGAAATTTAAGCAGGATGTGGGTTTTGTCACTTTGATGGTGATGTAGCTTCTCAGATGTAAGTTTTACATTAAGAAATTAATATTGGCAGATTGGGTATTACAGTAAACTGAACAAGCTAGAGTATGTGTTAGGACCACATCATTTTGCTTGGTGATCTTCAAGTTCCCCTCTCTCCCTGCACAGTGAAGTCTGGGGTTGATTTACATATTTTTTTAGATTTCTAACAGCAGCACCCCATAAGTTGAACTATTCTTCATGTTTTTGGCTCTCATTCTGAGACATATTGCTGACACTTCCATCACTGAGTCAGTGTAGCCCAATGAATCAAAGTCTGATGTCTAGTTTTTAATAGAGGAAAAGGTTTCTGATGATGTATGTGGTTGCATTTAACTCTGTGGCAATAAGATGGATGAAGATTAAAGTTTGGCTGTGATAGTTCTATCCCGAAATCCTCTTCACCTGAGGCTTGGGTAACACTTACTTGTGGACCTTGACTTTGTCCATTAAACATGCTTTCCACAGTCAAAGTAGCTCTGTGTTTTGAACTGGATGCTGAGAGCCAGCACAGCCTTCCACTAGTTCAGTTGTCCAGTGTGCTTTAAATTGTAAGCTTATAAGTGAGGCAATACTGAGGTAATTTTCAAACATGCAAAAGTTTCAATATCTCCAGCAAATCAGTTTTCTCAGGGGAAGGAAAAAACCCAGACAAAATCAAACAAACACACTAAGAGCCAATTTCCTTGAATAAAAGAATGAATGCTCTTCTTCCCTAATATAGGAATAGTAATACTGGGGCAAGGAGCACTGGAACACCTTTCTTTTAATGAGTATTCTTTTCTATGGGCTGTTGGTCCAGTAGTTAGAGGCCTCCTGTAAATCATTTTTGTTAATGTCGGTATTTTTGGAGTATGTATTTTTTAACAAGTTTATTTAAAATAATAAAGCAAACACACACTGCTCACTTGGTTAGTGTCCTTTGCATCCTTGGTTCTGCCTTTTTCCATCTCTTCTGTTCATGTGGACTCCATCACTTCTCTGAAAAGAAAAAAAAAGTGACACTAGCTTTAGTTAGAATAGATTTTAATTTTATATGGCTTTTTTAGAGGTGCATTTTATAACTACTGGTTTTTACTGTAGTAGTTGTCAATAAAAAAAAAATTAATTGGCAAGGAGGTAGGATTGAGCCTCTTATAGATTCTTACTACTTAAAACTGACTCTAGGCAAGTTTCTGATTTTATGTATTTTGAAAAAAAAAACCCAACCTTCTAACAGCACATTACTTTTTTTCTTATGAAGAATACTACTAATAACTCGCTTTTTACAGATTTCCTTCCCTTTGACACTGTTTTCTGAGATTTTTAAAACCATTGCTTCCATGCTCAGTCCTGCCTGCCAAACAATTGTCAATAGTTTCCTAGAAACATTGTGGTCTCAGTGCCTTTGTTGTGCTAATTGCTGTGTTTGGGAATTTAAGTTTTATGCATATTAATCTAAAGCCACTTAGTTTAGGATGGACCAACTTGTATTTCCAGTCCCAAGTCTCCTTCTACTACACGTTGCTCAATATGGCCAATTTGCTTACATAACAGAGATCACCATTTAGTCTTGAGTAGCTGAACCCTTCATCAAATATAAGGGTATTTCCAAACAAGAAAGTGGTAGTTATTTATGAACTGCATACTCTTGAGGGCATGCAAACTGTTTTTTTGGAGTATGAGCACACGCAGAGGTAAGTGGTGTCCGGGACGAAGGACCCCCCCCACCGCCTGACCTGCACTTCTACCGAAGTCCAAGAAAGAAAGAAAAGTTTGGGGAATTTACATGCCTTACGGAGTTTAAGTCTGTTGATAAAGTAAAGTAGAAATAAAAGTGAAGTGTGTTCAATTTTGAGTCATCTGCTGACTGACTCAAATCTACAGCAGTCTATTTATCACTTCCACCAAGGTTACAGCAATTCAAACAGGCAAGGGCATACAGCTGCCTATTCCTGTATACAGTCTATAGATAGGTCAAAAGCTAAACATAAATCAAATATTGAGCTGCTGCATAAAAGGCAAAGACCACAGGTCCAAGGGAGGAATGGAGTGGTAGCTGCATGTGAAGTACTGATTCTGATAAGGTTTTCCTTGAATATTGTGCCTAGTTCTGGCTGCTGCTCTAAGAGATGCTTACAAACTAAGGACGGAAAACCCAAGATCTCTGATGAGGATGATCACGGTTCTTATCAATATTCCTTTCAAGGAAGGACATGATGAAACCTTTTTTCTTTCATCTCAGAGACAGAAAGACTGAGGGGGAGGTATGCTGGATGTGCTCACCTATGTGAGCACTTCATGTTCATGGTGGGTGGAGCAAAACCTGGTAAGGTGCATCAAAAAAGATTCAAGTTTGATATTAGGAAAATGTTTCTCATTACAAGGATATGGAAGTACTGGTGAAGTTGTGTTCATCACCAAAAGTCTTTGCAATGGAATTAGATAAGCATGGGCCTGAAACCATTTATGTAATCCCCGCCTTTCCCAGGTGACCTTCTGAGAGTCTTACCAGCCCTGAGACTTCTGTTGGAAGACTTTAAGTTTATACTTTCATGTACCTGAGTAAAATAGCATGTTTTTCTCCCAAAACTTGCAGTGATATAGCCTAAAAGCAGTAGTATCTACTTAAGCACAAGTAATCTGTTAGCTAGGCCAGGCTGGTTCTTTTTGTGAGAGCTTCTAAATTTTACAATAATTTTATAAATGTCTTATCTAAGCAAAATTTTCATAAAGGCTTGGAGGAGGGACAACCATCCTGAATAAGAAGAAATGTGTCTTTAGGTGTAAGTGTAGTTTTTCAGGGCATGCCTGTCCTGAGATAGCTTGTAAGGCCAGTTACTTTGCCTTCACCAACCCATCTGAAATAATGAAGTGTTTACAGAGAGCTCTTGACTGTTAAGCCTGACTTTTTATATTCCCTTGCACTTTTCTAACTTTGAATTCGGAATTGTTCTCTTATTTTTCAAGGCAAAAGATCACACATACTTCACATTAATAATGATGCAATAATAAAGCTGAGTTGTAGTGTTCTGAAAATCGTGGGGTGCGAGTGTGCAGGGCTAGGAGTCCTGGGGTATTTGGGACACTGTTTTACTACACTGCAGGGGCCTCACTGTAGGCTGATAACACAGGGTGCCAGGTCAGTGGTGAGATATCTTCTTGAAGTCTTAGCCAGAATTTGTTGGCAGGCAGCAGGGAAGTGGATAGAGCACTTGAAGGTCAGATGTTGTTCCAAGTTTGTCACAAGTATGCACTAGGGAACAGCAATGTGGGGGTGGACAGGCCTGAGACACTAGACTTAAGCATGAGGCTGGTGTCTGACACCACAATCATTACAGACAGGAGTGTGGATAAAAGAACACAAAACGACAATGCTGTTTTTCTTTAGACTTCTGAAATAATGAAATAACTGTAGGGCTGCCCATAATATATATCAGTGTTAACCCAGCTTTATCCAGCATAGAAAACACAACTGCATACTTCAATAGTTTTGAAGCGTGCCTGCCGAATGTCATGCAGATTCCTGGTGGTGCAGTTGCAAGCAGGACCGTTTTTAACTGCCTGCGAAGTAGTACATAAACTCTCCAAATGCTCTACAAAATAGACTAGCTGTCTTGCCCAGTACACTTTCTCTTCAGCAGCACAGATAACTGTATTTGCTATTTAGTGAGACCATGAAAGCTTAGTCACTTCCTCTGGTCCATTCACATTGCATTCCACCAGATCCACCACTATTGGACTAAGGGAATTACAGGGTGCATTCCCTCCTGTTGCTTTTCTGTTCATGGACCTCCAGTCCATAAATTTGTGTGATCCTTTCTGAATCCACTGATGCTGCCTGTGCCCACAATCTCCTCTGGCAACAAATTCCACAAAACTGAGCTATAGCAGTTTTTCAGGAGACAGACTTGTGAGCCTGCCTTTCTGATTTTCTTTCTAGAAATTTTTGGTTCCTGCACCTTGGTCACTTCCAATAGCTTTGAAGCGCATGGAGCTAGGGGTGGATTTTTCCTTCTGCCCCTTCATTTGCATATATCTGTAGATTTTCTGCTGGCTACCAGTGGGACTACGTGGAGGTAAAAGCATCCTTACAGACTTATCCACTTTCTTCCATGTGATGTATCCTTAAGCTTGTGTCCATATTTCACGAAATAAAAAAGCTAGTAACAAAGCAGTATCAAAACTAGTCAAAGTATTAACCACAACACTCCCAAGATGCACTCCCACCTTAATCTCTTTAGATGTCTGGAGTTTAGTATTTAAGCAACAAGCGTTACATGTTGTCCTGGTTTGAGTGAGAACAGAACTAACTATGTTCACTGATTTCACTTTTCAGCTCAATTCTTCTAACTGCATTTTTCTGAAGTTAACAACATGTTTCCACAGGCAGTGCCTGCTTCTGGCAGTGATAACACTCCATGTTTAGAGTTACTGCCAAGGACTGGTGTGCAGGCCAAGGCCACTGCTGGATCTCGTGTACCATGTTGCAGGCGGCAGAAAGTGAAAGGCCACACCTGCAGGTAGGAGCAGACAGGACAGGTGACCCCAAACTGACGAATGAAGTATTCCAGCCTATATGCATCACATTCAGTATAAAGCTGAGGGATCACGAGGTTAAGGTTCTAGGGTCTTCTTGATCTTCCTCACTTCTTCAACGGCCATCATCCAAGGAGAACTCTGTCCGTTCTGCCTTTGATCCCTATCCATGTGTTTCTGCATTCAGTACCAGAATCTGGGTCCTGAACTCAGCTCCCATCTGCTGCTGGGCCCAGTTTGGGACATTGCCAGTGCCTGCTCCACAGCATCAGTGGTGATGGTGATGTAATTGCCACTGGGTGCTTGTGTTCAATACTGGTTTTGTACATATTTGTATACATTCCATCTTAATATTAAATTTCATTTTCATTAAAGCTGTTCTAGCTTCTCTCCCTTATTCCCTTTTCTTCCCCTTTGGTGAGGGAGTGGGGTTAACACAAAGCATCTGTTATAGGTCTAAAGGACTGCCCTGACCCTAAACTGTGACATGAGTACCTGTAGCTAATTCAGATGAGGATCATGTCCTTTGTCAGGAAGATGGGTGATGTAGGAGTAGACATACAATAGGAAGAAAATGTGAACAGTACTTCTCCCGGTATATCTATACTCTTTGAAGGGGAAGTGTTTGATCCCACGTTCATAGTGTTGGTTGAGGATTGTCTTCCATACAGGTGTACCCTTGATCTCTCTCCTGTGAGTGAAGTCAGTCCTGTGGAGACCCTGCCTCTGCTGCTGCTCAGAGTGTCTTCAGTCTGTGGCAGGAGCCACAGTGGAGCAGCCACTGGAGCTTCCCTTGGCTCTTCCAGACCCTTCTTTCAAAAGGATTCAAGCATACAAAAGGTTCCACTGATAAGAGGTGAGTACAGTCCAATGCTTCCAGTTTTTCAGGTGGCTCTTGAATGTTGGGTGACTTTACATGTAAAATGTTGTTGGTCTTTCTTCCCCTGAAATGTATTTTGCAGCCCTTCAGCTACACTGAATTTTGTGGCATCAGAGTGAAAGAAAAGAAAAAAAACCATTTACCTTGTTAATTGAGCAAGCTGAATTTTCTACAGCTAGCAATATTATGTCAACTTCATGTAATTATTACAATTCTTGGCTCTAACCACACTGTAAACTATGGCCACAGGTACATTTACAAATCTCAGTTCTGTAGCTCCTAAACAATTGGTTTATTGAATTTGAGTGGTGATGGTAGTTCATTGGGTATTACTGCAGCCAGAAAAGAGTTTAAATTTAGATGGAAATAAATAAATAAAAACTAATCAACATTTGTATATTTTCTGTAATAGCCTCTATTTGACTAATCTGAACAGGTTCATATGTGGGGGCAGGGAGGCAGGCTATTTTTTCTTTTCTTCTGCCAGTTATTGACAACTCTTTAGCAGTTTTCAAGAAGCAGTTGACAAATGAAAAAATGAACATTATAATATTAGAATGTTAATTTAAATAAAAGCATGCCTGATTTTTTTTGTATGGTTTTATCTTTTCCCCCCTATAGATGAAAATCCCTCTGCCTGGAGAGAAACAGGAGCTGTGATGGATCATCTTAACTTAATTCCTTTGGGTCTAAGTATCATAGGAAATTTTTTTTAAAGGATAGTTTTGAAAGCTAGAGGGGTTCAGGTTTCCAGAGGAACACACATAGCTTTAAACAGATACAGAAGAATTCTAAAGGGAGTGGTTTTGTGTTTGTCATACACATACAGATATGCACATACACAAAACCACACTTCATTTAACCTTCTTGTTGATAATTGCCAAAGGACAAAAGAGGAAAATCTTGATTTGTTGCACCTCCTTTCAGATGCCTTTGGCAGGAGCTAGCGCAATTAATGAAACAGAGCGCTGCTGGGTTGAGAATGCTGCCAGTGCAGATGACAGCAGTACTTTGTCTCGGTGGAAATGCTTTGTAACTTGCATCATGCCTTGCCCCTTCTGACATGATCAGTACAGCTCCCCCTGCCCCCCACCTCCTTCTCACAGACTTCCTTAAATGCCTTTCCCTCAGCAGGGAGAGATCATATGTTGAGGGTAAATGTACAGCTCTATCTATTTCGCTTTTTGGTTTACTTTATTTCATATTTTCAATATTGTTTAAGCATAAGGCACAATACACAGTAGAAATGGCAATTCATCCAACACTTCTTTAAGAGTTAGGATTTTCAGAAGCAAAATTAATACTGTCTTTTTGTCCCTCTTCCTACTACACAGGTCCACATACGATGCAGTAAATTATAGCTGTTGGTATATTGAATTATTTTAAGAAGATAATTTGAGATTTTTCTCCCCACTTCTCACATTCTTCAAACTTACTAGGAGTGTCAGAGAAAGGAAGGAAGTGTGTTATACCAGTTGCATTGATTATTTATGGGCGCTTTTTTTAATTTTTATTTTCATTTTTACTTGTTCTCTCTCCTGACTCCTTGCTGAAATAGCAGAAACATCTGTCTCTCTTCCTTCATTGAGGAGAATCATTTATGAGTCCCAGCTTTACCAACAGTATCAGTTACATCCAGCAAACCTCATTCTTGGTCTTATTAATTACTTTCCATCTGCTTTTCCCTCAGGCATCTTGGTTAGCAAAGAAATGCTGACAATCAACAGTAATGGCTTCCTAAGTTAGTTATTTATTAAGTCAAGCCTTTTGCAGATGCTGTTTCAATAAATACATGGGTTTGGGAGTTTTTGTTTGTTTGTTTGTTGTCGTTGGGTTTGGGGTTTTTTTCAGAAAGAGTTGTCTTTGAACTGGACCTCATTGAAAACAAAAAATGCAACAGTTCCAGAAACTGGGAACAGTATGGTAGGGGGGAATGATTAGCATTTTTTTTTTTATTATTCCATTTTTTTTTTAAACTGATTGGTGGTCTTAGCCTCTGCTTTGAACTTTAAAGCTGCAAGAATCACCATCTGGACTCTGTAGTTTCATATAAAACTCATGAACAAAGTAGAGCTCCAGAAGCTGATGTTAGAAGCAGTTACTGTGTGCAGTGATCCTATGAGGGTTTGGGTGTTTTGCTCTTTTTTTTCTTTCTTTTTTTTCTTTTTTTAAGTGAATATTTATATTCTTCTTTTCCCATGAATTTTCCCTCTTTTGGCTAGGTTGCTCAGTCTCCTACTGGGAAAGCATCATTGAACTTGCAGTGCTGAAAAGATGATTAATGATAGGCAAAACTGTATACAACATGCAGTTTATTTGGGGTGGAGAACTGCACAGTAAAATGCTGCATTGGAGAATTCTAGGCAAATGGTGTGTGAAATTGTTGACAAATTGCCCTCATTAAGCTCACTAAATGAATGCTTTCATGAGAACATTGGCTTGATATCACCATGTATAATGTAACTTCTACTTGAAATTGCATGTGCTGCTATTCTTATCTTTCAAACCCTTGTAACAGCTTTAACATCCTGATAAAGCCAGCCATTGTAGCTGTCTTCACTGCTTAGTACATGTGATGTGAAGGAAAATTGCTAAGGGTGATTTCCATGAGCGGTTCTGAATTATTCATTAATTTATTCATTTTAGTGAACCATTCTGAGCCCGGTCACCAGAGTTCATAAATGCCAAGAAATTGATTTAGAAATGCCTTGAGTTCCTCAGACTCTTTAACTTATCACTGTCAATGAAAGGGGCAGTAAAAGGACAACAGTCACAGAAGACGCTGTTTTAGAAAATGCAACTTTGGATACTGCTTAGCCTTGTTGATGGTAGAAAACTTTCAGAAAAAAAAATGTCTTAAAAGTGATGGGTTTTGATGATCAAGAATGTTCAGTGGTGTTTGAGTAAGGTTGTGTGCACTACACACTTGGCCTACCAAGCTGAATTCTGGCTTTCAGCCTAAGTATGCCCTGCTGGGCAAATAATGAAATGTAAAGCCATCACAGGAAGAAGTGCATGGACTACTGAGACCTTCAAAGATGGTCAGACCATGGCCTAGAGTCCAGTTTGTACCACACACAGTGTGTGTTTGTTACCAACTTTCACTATAGTAAGAGGGAAAGTATCGATGCAAAAAGATACCAGTGTGAATTATTTACTGTTGATGAGGCAGTTGCTTTAGCTACTGCAAGGGAGTAGGAGATGACAGTCAACCTATATTGAAAGATGATCCATACAATGAAAAGTAAAAAATCCCTGTCCTAAACCAAATGTATACAATACAGAAAATTACATGAGTATAGATATAAGGCTGTCTTCGTGTTGAAGACTGCCAGCAATTATGAACAGGAATCATAGTATAGGAAGGAAAATGTGGCATGAATATATTGTCAACCATTGATCCACTTGAGGTGAAAGCAGATGTGGCTGATCCTCCTTAGAGCTTTTACTGCAAGGAGAGACTGTCTAGAAAAATCCATCATGCAGGAAGAAGAGGAAAAATACACATGAACAGGAGAATGGGAGATTGGTTTTCCCTCAGTTTTCTTCTTTACCACACAATGTGACTTCTCAACTCATACTCTTGCAGTCATGTTCTTCAAAGGTCAGTACAGCTAGGTAAGCATGGGTACAGGAATATCTGGAAACTTTGTGAGAGATATTTGCTGGAAGGCCTACACAGCCAGCCAGCCACAGTCCAGGAAGTTTCTACAGTGCATTGATGATAACTTCTTCATGCAAATGGTGGATGAGCCAACAAGGAGAGGAGCATTGCTAGATCTTGTGCTAACTAATAAGGAGGGTCTGGCTGAAGCGGTGAAGGTTGAGGGCAACCTTGGCTGCAGCGACCACAGGATGGTGGAGTTCAGGAGCTTGAGGTAGGAGCAAAATACCAAGCAGGATTGCAACTCTGGACTTCAGCAGAGCTAACTTTGATCTTTTCAAGCAATTGCTGGGGCAAATTCCATGGGACAGGGTGCCCGAGATAGTTGGTTGGTATTCAAGGACCACTTCCTACCTGCTCAAGGTCAGTGCATTCCAATGGGTAGGAAATCAAAGAGGGCCAGGAGACCTGCATGGTTAAACAGGGAACTGCTGGACAAACTCAAGTACAAGAAGTGAGTATATAAATCATGGAAGGAGGGGCTGACCACTTGGGTGGATTATAAATCTGTTGTCGGGGAATGTAGGGAGGCAACTAGGAAAGCTAAGGCCTCCTTGGAATGAAACCTTGCAAGAGAGTTCGAGGACAGCAGAAAGGGCTTCTTCAAATATGTTTCCAGCAAAACTAACATTAGAGGCAATGTAGGTCCACTGCTGGATGAGGTGGGTGTCCTGGAGACAGAGTATGTGAAGAAAGAAGAGCTGCTGAATGCCTTCTTTGTCTCTGTCTATACTGCTGGAGACTGTCCTCAGGAGCTCCATTCCCCTGAGACCCCAGAGGAATCCAGGATAAAGGAGGAGTTTGCCCTGGTTGAGGAGGTCTGGGTTAGGGATCAGTTAGGACACCTGAATATCCACAACTCCATGGGCCCTGATGGGATGCACCCACAGGTGCTGAGGGAGCTGGCAGATGTCATTGCTAGGCCACTCTCCATCATCTTTGGTAAGGCATGGACAACAGGTGAGGTGCCTGAGGACTGGAGGAAAGCAAATGTCACTCCAGCCTTCAAAAAGAGCAGGAAGGAGGACCTGAGTAACTACAGACTGGTCAGCCTTACTTCCATCCTTGGAAAGGTGATGGAAAAACTTATCCCTTGGTGCTGTGTCTAGTCATATCAAGGATAATAGGGTCATTAGGGGCAGTTAGCATGGCTTTGCTAAGGGGAAGTCATGTCTGACCAACCTGATAGCCTTTTATGAGGACATAACCAGGTGGATGGATGGTGGTGGACGTGATTTATCTAGACTTCAGTAAAGCATTTGACACAGTCTCCCACAGCATCCTCGTAGCTAAACTGAGGAAGTGTGGACTTGACGACCAAGCAGTGAGGTGAGTTGTGAACTGGTTGAAGGAAAGAAGTCAGAGAGTTGTGGTCAATGGGGCAAAGTCTAGTTGGAGGCCTGTATCTAGTGGAGTCTCTCAGGCATCAGTACTGGGACCAGTACTATTTAATACATTCATCAATGATCTGGATGAGGGAACAAACTGCATTGTCATTAAGTTTGATGATGGCACAAAACTGGGAAGAATGGTTGATGCACCAGCAGGCTGTGCTGCCATTCAGAGAGACCTAGACAGACTGAAGGACTGGGCGAGGAGAAATCTTATGAAATGCAATGACAACAAGTGTAGAGTTTTGCACCTGGGAAAGAACAACCCCAAGTGCCAGTACAGGTTGAGGACTGCTATGTTGGACAGCAGTGTAGAGGAAAGGGACCTGGGGGTTCTGGTGGACAGCAGGATGACCATGAGCCAGCAATGTGCCCTTGTGTCCAAGAAGGCCAATGGCATCCTGGGGTGTATTAGAAGGCGGGTGGCTAGTAGGTTGAGAGAGGTCCTCCTACCCCTCTACTCTGTCCTGGTGAGGCCACATCTGAAATACTGTGTCCGCTTCTGGGCCCCTCTGTTCAAGAAGGACGGGGAACTGCTTGAAAGACTCCAGCACAGAGCCACAAAGATGATCAAGGGAGTGGAACATCTCCTTTATAAGGAAAGGCTGAAGGAGCTGGGTCTCTTTAGCTTGGAGAAGAGGAGACTGAGGGGTGACCTCTTTAATGTTAATAAATATATAAATGGTGAGTGGCAGGAGGCTGGAGCCAGGCTCTTTTCAGTGATGTCCAGTAATAGGACAAGGGACAATGTATGTAAACTGGAATATAGGAAGTTCCACAAAAACATTAGGAAAAAAATTTCACTGTGAGGGTGATAGAGCACTGAAACAGGCTGCCCGGAGAAGTTGTGGAGACTCCTTCTCTGGAGACTTTCAAAACGTGCCCAGACGCGTTCCTGTGTGATCTACTCTAGGTGATCCTGCTCGGCAGGGGGTTGGAGTAGATGATCTTTCAAGGTCCCTTCCAACCCTAACATTCTGTGATTGTGATTTTTCATTGTAACTTGGCTTTCCAGTATGGGGAGGATTTGGAATGATTGAATTACATCCACCTCCACTGTTACAAGCTGCACTAGAAAACTGCATAAGCCGCTGCAGATTGGGAAGGGTTTGCGTGGGTGCTGTGTAGTTGGCCTCAGGCAGGTGTGCCTTAGGGCACTTTTCTGGTCTGTTAAGCTCCCCTTCCTGACTTTAAACTGAAGTACTTTGAGGAGAGTACCTATGATCCCTTTCAACAGTAACTGAGGATGTGAATACACCTAGGGTATGTAACTCACACAAGTACTTGGTAACAAAACTTCCATTTACATTTTAGTTCAGATAAATAAAATAAAGCCACTTAGATTTGTCAAGTTTTCATAAGGCAGATTTGGTTTATTTTCTTAATTGAGGATGAGTGTGAACTCATCTTTCCCACTACCCCAAACTATGTGGTCCAGTTCCTACATTTAGGGAACTCTCAGATGAGCTCCATCACTTGGTAAACTCCTTCCCTCGATATAGCACCTCCCCTGCTGTAAAAACCTAGATGTACTGTGGAGAGTTTTGTGGAACAATGGCTCAAAGAAAAAGGGCATGATAAAATAGATATTATGCAGCTGACTAAGAA
>JANHFX010018052.1:56691-76495 GCA_027560015.1 Chloroceryle amazona | reverse complement strand
GAGACATTCAAGGTGGGGCTTGACAAGGCTCTGAGCAACCTGCTCTAGTTGAGGATGTCCCTGCTCTCAGCAGGGGGATTGGACTGGATGACCTCTAGAGGTCCCTTCCAACCCAGACATTTCTATGATTCTATGATTTATAAGCAAGATTGCTTATACAGTGAACAGTCAGAACTATTAGCTGATCATTATAAGAATACAATAAAAAGCAGAGAAGCCCAATGATGCTGTCAAGAAGCATAAGAGGCATAAGGCCTGTTACTGAAACAGAATAAATATTACCACTATCACAATTATCATCAATGTTATAATCAGGTCTTTTCATTATTGATTTGTGTAAATAAGTTTTCTGACCCAAGTTATGAATTAACTTTTCACGGGCTTGACATCCCACAACCCAAAGTTAAATGGCTAAAAGTCTCTTATGTAATTGCAGGAGCAAAATGTGAGCCTTCTTTGAATCCATGTGAATTTACAGATTCTGTTATTTTAAAAAGTTAGTTAAGCACAACCACCTAGGGAGTTTCTGAGCAAGGAAAGGAAAATATACCAGAGAGGATAAGCAGATAATAAATATCTACCAATACACAATTAAGTAGCTATGCTTAAATAGGTGTCCAAAACACATTTCCTACACAAAACCTCATTTCCTATAAAAAGAAAAACACTTTTCCCATACAAAAGACTCCAAACAATTATACACCAGCATCTGTACATATTCTTTACCTGTATCCTGTTTATTTGCATACTTTATATGTCAGAACAAATACAGATGCTGTTTTACACTGACTTATTACTTTCACCAATGGCTGCCTTATTTAGAACAAAACTGAGTCAGATCTAAGACGACAGTGTTTAAAACATGTTACCTAATAAGAAATGGGCAAGGATAACATTGCCATGTCAAGACAACTTCAGATAAACTCCCAAGTGAACTCTAAATAATTTTATCTCCCTTGTTCTTAGATATAAGAACAAACTCTAGTAAATAAAAAGAAAGATCAAAGAACATTTAATATTTTTAAATGCAACCACAAACTTATTATTTGTAGAGTTTGTTACATTTTTTTTATATCCCAACATCATATTTTACATTAAGTCCAGATTGTAGAGTGGATTAGGTTTAGATTTTTAAAAACATAAAAATAAAAAGCAAACAAAAAAGAACAACACTGGAAAGCTTTTAATTGAATTCGATTAATCTGTCAGCTTTACAAGTTGAATGAACCCGCATCTGGGGGAAATTGTGCCTGGGAGCACAAAAACAGGAAAAGAAAAAGTTTTCCTGAATTAATCCTCCAGTCAGCTTCATGGAAGTCTCCCTTTGAGGAAGCCATATGCCAAGGAAAGGTAGATTAAGAGTGATGGGGCTATCCATATCTTTAGCTCCATAAACAGAAGTTTTGCTGTCCCTGAGAATATTCTGATTTGCTTTTCTACAGAAAAGCGGGGCTGATGAGGGCCTAGTTGGAGCAGAGGTCCTGACAGCTGGAAAAGCAGTTAGTCACCACAGATTTTTGCATCTTAAAGGAGGAACCTTGTGCCCGGAGTTCGTAAGGATAAAGGGTAAATGGTAGATGAAATACTTGATTTTGCTTCCCATCCCTCCATAAAGCACAAACAAGCTAACCAACCTTCAGACACCAATTCTTGCTCCATGGACTTGCCATCCAAACACATCTCCCCCTTTCTCCCCCTAACCAAACCAAACCCAAGAAGTCATGAATTTCTCCAACCCCAGTGCTGCAAAGCTGTTCGTGGCATGTTACAATCTCTCAGACCCTTTTGATGCACTCTGGAAAGTTACCTACTATGCTTCAAATGCAAAACTATAAGGTCTTTCTGCCCTCGAATAAGTGTTAACTGCTACAAAGACAATATATGGTTTAATCTTTTGTCAACATTTGTTCTACTTTTCTAATTACATATTTAGAGTATAGGGTTTTTAAAAAATAAATAAGAAAACCCCAACAATCAAAAAACCTACAATTTGTGTCAATATTCACTTTACTTCATGTCTTAGTCAGAATCTGAAACATCCTTCAGTGCAGCTACTACATAAAAAAGTTTTGGTTTTTTTTTAGTCTTTAAAGAGCTAGGTTCCTCCTGTTATTTACAAAGAAGTATTAGTTTGTCACGAAAGCTTCATTTTTTTTTTCATAAGAAGAATAAAATGAATATAAAGTTCAGGAAGCTAATGGTTTTCCAAGTGCAAATGCATTCTGTGAGTGCAAGTATATTATTATATACTATGTGTCTGTCACAGTTCAGGGTCAGGGCAGCCCTTAGACCTATAATAGACACTCTCTGTTAACCCCCCCTCCTTCCCCAAGGGGAAGAGAAAGGGAATAAGAGAGAGAGACTCAGCCATTAGAAAATGAAACTAAATATATCTTGAATGAAAATAATAAAACTAGACTATATACAAATATATACAAAACCAGTATGGAACCCAACCCCCTGATGGTAATTCCATCACCGTCCCCACTGATGCTCTGGAGCAGGCACCAGGGGAGTCCCAGGCTGGGCCCCACAGCAGACGGAAGCTGTGTTCAGGAGCTGGATTCTGGTACCGGGTTCAGGACACACCGATGGGGATCAAAGGCAGAATGGACAGAGTCCTCCTGGGATGCTCCGAGGAAGGAACCAAAAAAGGATCTGAGCCAAGCCAAGCAAAGTGGGCCAAGAGGGGAGAAGAGCCTGGGAGCCCCCAGGGAGAGCTACAGACCCTCCACATCCCTCCCTCAGCTTTATACCAAATATAACATCTATGGGCTGGAATCCCTCTCTGGTCAGTGTGGGGTCACCTGCCCTGTCCCCTCCTCCCTGCAGGTGCCGCCTTTCCCTTTCCTGCACCCCCCAGTGTGGTGCAGGAGATCCAGCAGTGGCCTTGGTCTGCACCCCACCCCTTGGTAGGAACTCTGCCCATGGGGTGTTCTCACTGCTGGCAGCAGACACTGCCTGGGAAAACAGGCTGCTGACTGCAGACAGTGCCGTGAGTTAGAGGAACTGAGCTGGAAAGTAAAACCACTGAACAGAATTAGTTCTGTTCTCACTCAAACCAGGACAGTATCTAAACCCATAAATGCTGGGTTGCACGGGGAGTGTGGAGGGGCAAGTACAATTTTTGGTAAGTTGTAAAATAGAGCATTTTCATCTCTCTAAATCATTCATAAATATATCCTGGCCTGCATGAAAAACAGTGTGACCAGTAGGATGAGGGAGGTGATTTCCACCCTCTACTGTGCTCTCGCGAGACCCCACCTGGATTACTGTACCTGGCTCGGGGGCCCTCAGCACAAGAAGGACCATGGACCTGTTGGAACAGGCCCAGAGGAGGACCACAAAGATGATCCTAGGACTGGAGTACCTTTCCTACAAGGACAGGCTGAGAGAGTTGGGGTTGTTCAGCCTGGAGAAGAGAAGGCTCTAGGAAGACTTATTTCAGCCTTCCAGTATTTGTAGGAAGCCTACAAGAAAGCTGGGGAGGGGCTTTTTACAAGGGCTTGTAGAATAAGATGAGGGATAATAGCTTCAAACTGGAAGGGGGTAGATTTAGATTAGAAATTAGGAAGACGTTCTTCACTGTGAGGTGAAACACTGGAACAGGTTGCCCAGGAAAACTGTGGATGCCCCGCCACTGTAAGTGTTCAAAACCAGGTTGGTTGGGGCTTTGTACGACCTGGTGTAGGGGGAGGTGTCCCTGCCCATGGCAGGGGAGGTTGGAACTGGATGATCTTTAATGTCCCTTCCAACCAAACCATTCTATGATTCTATGTATTTAGACAGCCTAGAGACAGGTATCAACCTATCATCTAATCAGCTCAGCATATCCCAGGCTTTTCTAAAGGCATTCTAAAATACTGCCACCTCTCTTGAAGTGTGATTTTTACCATTCTGAACTGAAGGTGTTGTCAGGTTATTGCATTTATATTTCCATAACTGGATACACAAGCCCATCTTTTCTGCTCCATTCTAAATATGTCAGCCAGATACAAGGACAGTGCCACCACTACTGCCTTCACACAAGAACTCAACCCAAAAGACTGAACTTACCTTCCCATCTCAGAGCCCATAATTTCCACAAAGGTCTAGAAGCCGAATATTTTAACCAGTATCTTAGGTTATTTCCAACAAATATAAATACCTTATTTTTATGAGAGAACTGGATGCTTTATTATATGCAGAGTTCTCATCAAGTTAAAATTTCTGACTGATTCCCCAGCCTCCAGAGAAGAGTGCAGATTAAAGAAAGAAAGGAGGGAGGGGAGGAAAAAAGAGAAAGTATAACAGTGACATGTACTTTTCCTGTCTCAGGAAATTAAAAGACTGTCTTTGTAGTCTGAAATTAATGACTGAATTATTTGACCTGGTATTTCTGTTAACTAAACAGGCTCAGTAAACTTTTCCACTAATTTTCAAATTAGAATTATGATTCTTCCAAGATGTATTTCTTCATGCAATGAGCACTGGATAACTGCCCTTCTCCTGACAAGGGATTTTCACAGACCTTTCACTCACAAAGTAAAATAAAGAAGCCCATCATCAGAAAACCAACAGCAATCACTACAATGAGTGTTTGTCATATGTATGACTTAAATCAGAGGGAACTTTACAGTGTTCGCAAAGGTGAATAAATCTGATTATTTAGACACTTAACATCTCCACAGGAAAAGTGATCCAAAAAATGGGTCTCCCTGCCCACTGTGTGTCCTTACACTGAAAAAGGAAATCAACTGTCAGAGATGGAGATCCCGTTTGCATATTTTAACCACACCATTTGGTGTCACAGCAGTTGTTGCTGATGAACGTTTTCAAACGCAGCAACATGCAACACTCTCTACTACTGTTACCCCGTATCTTGCAAAGCAACATGAATTTGGTTCATTAGAAAATGGAAAGCATGGCATACGTAGCTTTGCAATAATCCGTCATAACATAAAAGCTTAGTAATTCATGTTATAAAAACTGAGTATCTGCTCAAGAGATTTAATCTGTCAACTGAATTGCATTATGTTCAATATTATAACTAGATTTTTTAGAAATTCACTGTCTAGGTCATGTAGCTGTTACAAAAAGTAAAATCTATGAAGCTGAACTACAAGGATATCTCAAAAGTATTGCAACATTTACAATAATTGCAAAAGTTAACAACGTTTACACATAGATCATATAGTAAATGCATACATACAAAGAACCACAGTGAGCTGACAAATGAATTCAAAGACCTGCATGTAATGCAGGATGAAAACTGCACATTGTTGGGTATTGCAACGGGATCTTTCACCAGAACGCAAGCCAGCACTGTGACTTCAAACACTACTGAAAACACAGTGAGAAAGTACCTATTTTCAAGCAAACACACTATCCATCATCAACTACTCTCGGTCACTAAGATGACTAAAGAAACTTGTGAGATCCAGGAAAAACCTTCTCTAGCACATCCCACCTACTTGCATTTTCTGCACACAGAATACGGTGTGCCTCAAGTGAATACGTACTCTACAGACCCTGCAGAGATAAAAGGGCTCGTGCTCGATTATGCACAGATACGCATCACTGAATCAAAGAACGGCTGCCTACCCACAACCAGAACTTTCAAGAGATGCAGTTGGTACATGAATTCACATCACAGGCATACACTGCACCGTCGTTTGAGGTTGAAGAACTTCTTGTCCTTTGCAGCATTCTCCATTGTGCAAACAGACAAGAAAGAAGATATGAAGACTATGTAACAAAGCGGAATCAATTAGCATGTAACTTAGCCACTAACCTCCTTTCCTGCTCTTCTCCATTTACATCAAAAAATCCCACTGTGGGTGAATTCAAGGAGTTTATTTCTCCTCCTCCCAAAATACATGGCAGAAGATCTTAAAGCCCTTCATACAAACTTGATACTTAAACTGCTCTAGCAAACGCTACACCAACCATAAGACCTCAACTATTGCAGTTTGCGTGCTACAGTATAGACAGAGCTCCAAGAAGCAACACTGCAGTCATCACAATACCGCTACTTTCCCAATGGTGACAAGACAATTGCTCAAGCTTTCAGAATGTAACCTATCAGATCAGGAAAAGTGGAACTGATTAACTGAAAGCTGACAGAGTATCTTCAAAAAAAATCAGAGCTTCCATAACAGGATGACCTTCTCAGCTGATCAGATCTTGGATCTGTTATAGATCCGTAAAAACAACATCTGGAAAGTTATTCTGAAGACTAGTGTGGCAGAAAAAGAAAGCTTGGGCAAGAAATCTTAAAGAGCTAACTGCTTATCAAAGATCTTGAATTCATATCAAGTAATTCACAAGTCAACATCACAATAACAAAAAGGAATATTCATACCTCCTCCATTCATGAAGATATTTAACTTCCCAGTCCTTCACTCTAAAGTCTTATCATTTGCTGATGTAACAGTTGCTGCTACAAAAGAAGCTGGACAAATGCAGAGGAAGTTCACAGACTAATATCTATCTATTCTCATGGCTTCGGCCAGAAACTTCCACAGCAGCCTAGAATACTGCCAGCCTCACAAACAACTACAAATAGTTGAGTGTCAACTTATGTGACAATTCTACCATCAGATAGATGGCAATGCAGAAACTTGCTTCAAGAAATCTTGGGAAGTCTGTTCATCTTCCCAAATATCAGGTCCAATGTTGAAACAACCTATTATAGTATTGCTTCAGGAAGGATGTCTGGGAAAGGCAACCTCTAAAGCAGAATATATCTGTTTATTAAGCTCATCATAGCTGAGGCTCCCAGGCACTAGCCTGGAGAAGACATAGCAATAGGCGGTGTAAGTTAGTGCCAAGAAGTATGTAAATTACTAAAGCTGTTGAGAAGGTTTGTTTGCTTCCACATCCAATATGTGACAAACACTGGCACCAAGTGATAATGAAGCTGCTCATGTCAAGAGGGATGACAAGAAATGAGAAGAGTACAGTTGCACCAGCAAGGATATGCCTTGATTAGCTGCTCATGGCAGTGACATAAGGTGCAAGGGCATATGAATCAGAGGGAAGTCAGTGAGATATCCACTATGCAGGTAGTGAAGCTGACATTGCCAGTGCTAGCAGCGGTGAAGGAGCTCAAATACAGCACTGAGAGCGCGCTAAAGGCAAGTAAGAGGACATAGAACAACCAGAGAGGACTCTGTCAGCAATGAGGTGTCAAATCTAGTTCATCTGGCAAGCTTTCACAGTATTTTTAAAGTAACAGGCACCTCAACATTTTAAACCAGTGTTCAACAGAAAACAGGGACTTTTCCAGGCAACTAGTTCTCAAAACAAAGGACTGGGCACCTTTCTAGAAAGTATGCTTCAAATTTAACAGTTGTTAGTCATAGTGTAAAACTGTTCAGCAGCTCTTGCAGGCTCAGACATTTTATGCTGGCAAGCTAGCATTCAAGCAGTCTAGTTTGGAGGTGAGTGGCTGGCTGCAGAACCCCATCCTTCCTAAACTGGTAGGAAATAATGCCCCGTTGAAAGGCTACTTCCAAATCAGTACTTGGAGAGCTCACAGTGCTAACTGCCAGAAGCACTGGCAGGTCAGGATGTACAAACCAGGTCAGGATGTACAAACCACTTCAAGCCTCCGATCCAACTTTCCTATCTCACTGTTCTTTTAAGGAGTTGCTGATAGGTAATTGGTTGACTATGTTTCCACCTCTTGAGCATACCAGTGTCTGCAGGTGAGCTGGTATATAGCTTGTAAGGCTCTAAGTGCCTTGTAAGAATCTTCTATCTCCACAATCTTTGTGAGAGGTTCAGGACCCACCATCTGCTAGGTTGCATTATGAAAGGCATTAACTTCCAATGCACAAAGAATCACCCTAAGATTATAAAGCAGAATCCTGTTTTCCCTTAGTATGTACCCCTTTGTATAATTACGATTCTATTATCAGTCTAATTTGTAACAGTACACAAAAGCCTTCTCACTTTGTAAAAGTCTTGCTATAAAACGATGTTTTTATGTTCATTAAATTGAGCCAGCCAAAAATCAGCCACTGTGACAAACCCCTGGTTTAAGAATAAAACTTGAGACCTACACTGATGAAAGAAAGAACAAGTGAAGCTCTTTACCATCCTAGAAAAACAGGAAAGCAAGATATTACTCTACAAGCTGCTGCCTGATCATTTTCCTATGGTACTCATAAACAAGTGATATTTTATACTTTTAGGAATTTTTATACCATTATTCTTTCATGGCAGGCACTCAAAATTAATTGTACCAAAACAGTTACTCTATTAAAGAAAAGGTTTTCTTTTTTTTCACTTGTAATGCATTGTGTTCTATTTCAAGCCCAGTTTTCCATCTATAGCTTATCCCTAGCCATAGCAGAATAAAATTCCAGCTTTTATGACAGAAGACTTTTTTTGATCAATAGAAGTCAGCAGCAAAAGCATTTGTGGTTTTTCTCTGGAAAGCATTTGTGGCCACAGACTCAAAGGAGAAAGAAAGGGAGGGGGATTAACTCTTCAGTGAGGGTCAAAAACATAATTTAAGAGTGAACCGAGAAGAGCAGCTGTGTCTGTCAGCACAAGCAAGATTACCAGCTGGAGAATTTACCAGCAGTATGAAAACAATGCACACCAGATGTCAAATGTTGCAACTGTGAGTAGGAAAACATCTCTGGGCATGGCACTGTCATGTTAGTACTCATTACTGGACAGATTTCATATTTACCATTTATTTATTAATTAGACAGACGCTGCCAGGAAGAAACAATGCTATTTCCTTAGAAACAGCTTTTGAGCTTGCAGTGTAAGCCAGTGGCAGGTGTGCACAGTGCAGTAACTTAACATTGCACCTTCTAATAGTTCTTATTTTACTGTGGACACAATATAATGTCTTTAAAACTAACTAGCAAATACTAGAACATCTGCAGCTGAGCTTGCTTTAGCTTCACTCGTCTCAGTCTGAGCTTTTAGCTTGAATTTGGATTTTTTTCTAACAAATCTAAAATAAAGAAAACAAGTAAAAGAACACCCATTTCAATGGATAATCAACTGTAAAGAACTTGATAAAAACCATGGAAGTGGGTAATCCAACAACACCTCTACCAGACTTCCAGCTGCTTTTTATCCTCCTTCTGAGGTATTCTTGTCTTCCCCCCCCCCCCTTACATTTTACAACTTGAGGATGAACTCATTCATTCCCTGCAACCATCATTCTTGCTGTTTAAAATACCTGAAGTCTATTTCCTACTTTTGTATGTTCTTTTATTATCTTGCTCACATCCTCCATTGCATTTATCTCTCAAATTTCCTGGCTGTCTTCTCCTCCTCTAATAGATGCAAATATTTTAGTAAACACACCCACCTCCCCCATTAATTCATCCATATCAGGGAATGGCCTTCTTATTCTAGCTCTTTCACCCACTTTTGCCACCTCCTTCAATCAGTTCCGATTGTTCACTCTTAGACTTGAATACAGATGGCCTTACATTTATAAAAGTCCACCGAAATTATGATTTTGTCTCTGCTTGCACCTTCTCCCATGTTCATTCTCATTGTCCAAACACCTCACTCCTAAATGCTCTAGTTGCCACATGACAAAATCTGCCTTTTCCTCCTTTCAATGCTATATTCCTAGGAGAAGGTGGCTCCCATCCTCTTGGTTAATCCATACTGTTTCATGTTAAGGATTTTCCCAGTTTCCAGTGCTAAACCCAGTTAGAACATACTATTTCTCTCATTCCAGGAAAAAAAATTTTAAAAATGAGACCCCAAGAAACTGATAGAATCATGGATGTTAATATCCAAATGGCTTACCACAGAAGCTACTCTAGAAACTACCTGGAAGTTTTATACTCCTCTTCCTTCGTCCTGGATGCAAATATTTTATGTGAAGGAAGAGATGCCCATAGAAAAGCATCGTACCATCTTAAATAGTCACTAAACCTAAATCAAGCTGAACTTATTAAAATCCAATTACTGTCAGCAGAGGAAATGGAAATGTGTTTGTGGAACATTTTCCTGACGTAATACATATGTTAGCGTACGGTTGTTAACTGCTGCAATTAAAAAAGAAAAAAATTAGAAATGTCCAATCGATAGATACATTTAACTGCTTAGGAACCCATTACTTTTTCTGCTCTCTTAAAAAATGGAAATTTCTTATATATTTAATTATTATAATTTCATATTCTCCTTAGCTTCTGCACTCATTCTACCATATTACAACCTACTCTTCATGGCTTACCTTAGCTTTGCCATCCTGTGCAGACATATATCCTACACACATGCTCTCTGTTGTATGGCTCCACAGAAATTCCACTATAAAGGAAAATGCAAGAAATCATAAAAATATGCATTGTTTTCAATTATGAGATGTAATTTAACAAGACTGGATTCTTGAGAAACAAATACAGTGTAAAATAGAGATTGGGAAAGCACAAAAAAAAAACCCTTATAGAACTACTTATGAAACTACTTACCAGAATAATTCAATCTCAAAAGAAATAGCTATCAAACAAGATGGTCCTGCACTATTTGCAGTCACACACTACAGGAGTAATATCCAGAACGAGAATGTTACTTCGATGAGCTGGAGCCTCCAAGATGTGAAATACATCTACAGTTAAAATATAGGACCAACTTTTAAAGTGGAGGCCTATTCCACCCATAAAGTAGAAGCAGATATAATTTGCATTCACTTGCTTTGAACCCAGACATAATAAGCACATGACAACAGCATAAATCCAGAGAGCATACAAGGATTCTGTAGAACTGTAACACTATCAGCAGAATAACCAATAACAAGCATTTTTCTCCACAGAACTGAGCATAAGTATATACATATGTAATTACAAACGGGTAAATGGAGATTCATTGTTTATCTGCAGAAGTAGGATAAAGGAAAGATGAGAACTGAAGATGCAGAGCAGGCAGGAAAGACATTTGCTGAAAGCAAAATAATGCCGCAGGAAAAAAAAAAAGCAGAAGAGATGTCCAATGGAAGCAGAGTAGCTCTGCATAATAAGCAAAAATGATGCCTGGCAAAATTAGAGCAAAACCTGACCCCAAAATCATGCTGAGTTATATCAAGAGCATGTGCAGTCACCCCCTTTCTTTGTGGAGAGAGTAAAGAGCACCAAAGACAAGTGAGGAAAAGATAACAGAGAAGAAATGAGCCTCTTTTCATTTTGGTTTACCTATGAAAGCACTCTCAGGTCTGATCATGGTGACTTTTAGCACTAGCTATACAGTATCAGCTCTCGGGTACAGTATACTCACAGCTACTTTATGATATTGTTAAAGACCAACCGTGGTGTTTGTATTGATAATGATTAAGAAAACTAACCACTGCTAATATGTATTGTTAGCTCCTGTTAATCCTGTAAGGTGGTGCTCTGAATTTTGAAAGAGGTCTGATTCATCAATTGTTTAAGCAGCCCATTACAGCGAGCTCTAATTCCCTGATAGATACACAGGTATCTTTGGATATACACACACACACTCTCCTGCTTAGCTGCAACACAAAAGTCAGGCAAAAAGCCCATTATTCACATGTTTAGTTCCCATCCAGTAGAGCTTTATAAATTGCCACA
This sequence comes from Chloroceryle amazona, assembly GCA_027560015.1. NCBI lineage: Eukaryota > Metazoa > Chordata > Aves > Coraciiformes > Cerylidae > Chloroceryle > Chloroceryle amazona. The sequence continues at coordinate 64,943 of JANHFX010018052.1, read as the reverse complement.
CTGTATTCTTCCTGCTCTGTGTCACAGCCATTTTTCATTGTGTTCATTAAGTATATCCTTGGGAAGGGAGGGGAAAGAAAGAGTAGCTGATCAATTCAAGGTTTCACAGAATACTGAAAAAGGTTTAAGAAAATTGCACTGAAGTATAAATTTTTCCCCTGTATTAGAAGAGTCTTACATGAATTACACAAGATGCCATGAAAAGCTGTATCTGGATATTTAGAGAGAGACTTCAGCATACTGCAAAAAGAATCATTAGATGGTTTCACAGCTCTTATTTATTCATAATCCTCATGTTCCTTTACTATTGCTGATGAAGGTCAGAATATGCTGACTAATCTTATCTTTTGAACCATTTATCCTTGCATAGCAATTAACCTAGAGCAGAAGATCAAAGTTTAGACAAACCCAGCAAGACTTAAAAGATTGTGACAGATATGTAGATATCATCATAAAAGAAAAATGAACTTCATTTAGGTATGCGCTTTGCTCCCCCATAATAGATTCACGACTGATACCACCAAAGGTTAGCCAAAAGCTTTCAGACACCGAAACATATTTAGTGCAATGTGACTGAGCTCGATGTGGCCAACCTCTTCCTAACACCCTAAAGGCTCAACTGTCAGGGAAAGCATTCATTTAGGTGATAAATTTAATCTTATGTTTCAATTTTGAGAAGGTGGGCAGCAGTTTAGGCCAAATACTATCAAAATGTTACTACTTTGCCTTTGTTAACTCTAGGCATATTCTTTAAAGTTTTTAATAATGCTCTCCTTCTCCATTGCCCACCAAAGGCAGCATGTACTAGCATGAAATGCTGTTATTGCTATTACAAGCAGTGGAATTACAATGAAAATACTAAATTATGAAGTTATCTGAAGACATTTCACATATTTTTAACCATTTAATAAAACACTTCCTTGCAATTTGTTCCAATAGTTAAAAAAAATAATCTTTAAATATCTTTAGAATAAGCTGTGCTACATGGGTCTTATTTCAGTGGAAAGAAAACCACTTATGCATGATATATGGAGATTTTCTGAATTTTTGAGGAAAAAATAGCAAATGTTCCTTAATAGGAACAAGCTTTCTTATATGAATGACTAACGTTAAATGAATAGAAATATTTCTCTCGCTTCCAAACATAAGAACTTGAAGGTTAAGTTAATCTTGTTTGATATTATTTAATCAAACCTGTATTTTCATTTACAGGGATAGAATTGTTATTGTAGGATGCTTCTCCACTAGATCAATAATGTCACAATTATTCCATTCTCAAATCTGAAAACTATAAATCAAACTTGTAACATTTTCTGTATATTTAGCAAACCGTGTCCTGATTCTGGAGTCACAATTAGACAGTCATGGCTTTCAGATACTTAAAAGACAAGAGTAAGGTGATTGTCAAAGACTATTTGACAGTCTACTACTTCAAAAACACAAGGTATTCAAGTAATAACTCCCAGAAATATAAAATACCAAAGCTATTTCTAAAACCTTTTCCCATACAAGCCTTCCAAAATTCCACCGTTGTCCATAAGGATAACCCCAGAACCATCACCTGAATTGTAAGGATTTACATCTTACATCTCTGGTTCTTTGTAAGAGCAAAATAAACATACAGGAAAATTGTATGGACAAGATCAGATGAGGGCGGGAATGCCCTTCAGAGGGACCTGGACAGTCTGGATTGATGGGCTAAGGCCAATCACATGGGCTTCAACAAGGCCAAGTGCTGAGTCCTGCACTTGTGCCCCAACAACCCTATGCAATACTCCAGGCCTGGGGAGGAGTGGCTGAAAAGCTACCTGGCAGAAAGGGACCTGGGGGTGTTGACTTACAGGTGTCTGAACAGCAGTGCCCAGTGTGCCCTGGTGGCCAAGAAGGCCAACGGCTTCCTGGCCCACAGCAGGAATAGTACGGCCAGCAGGAGAAGTGATCATTCCACTGTAATCAGCACTGGTGAGGTCGCACCTTGAGTACTGTGTTCAGTTTTGGGTGCCCCAATATAAGACAAATAGTGGCGGTGCTGGAGCAGGTCCAGAGAAGGGCAATGAAGCTGGTGAAGGGTCTTGAGAATAAGTCTTATGAGGAGTGGCTGAAGGAGCTGTAGGTGTTCAGTCTGAAGAAAAGGAGGCTGAGGGCAGACCTTATTGCTCTCAACAACTACCTGAAACGAGGTTGTAGAGAGGTGGGTGTTGGTCTCTTCTCCCAAGTCACAACTGACAGGACAAGAGGAAATGGCATCAAGTTGTGCCAGGGAATGTTTAGGTCGGCCATCAGGAAAAATGTCTATACCAAAAAGGTTACCAAAGCCTGGACCAGGCTGCCCAGGGAGGTGGTTGAATCGCCATCCCTGGAGGTATTCAAAAGCCATCTAGATGTGGTGCTTAAGGATATGGTGTAGCAGTGGCCCTTGTAGAGTTTGATAACCTTCAAGACCTGATGACTTAAAGGTCTTTTCCAACCACAGAATGGCTATGACCAAAAGCATAAACCACAAACCTTGGCTGTTGGTTTGAAAAACATGAATGTTATTAACTGTATTGAGCAAAACTACTTAGTAGTGTGAAAGACTGGAGGGGGGGTATGACCAAACTCAAGCTGACCAACACAGACATAGTCGTACAAGATATTTAAAGACTCTTGTGGTAAGAAAACCAGCAAGGTGTAATATGAGAAAAAAAACAAACCTATAGTAACTTGACACTAGTATGCTGAAAGTCAGTGAAAAGACAACAAAAATACTGCATTTTGTGTGAGGTTGCCCATGATGCAGAATATATCTGCTGGCTCACCTTTGCTACTCCAGGCTGGCTCTAAGTCAGCAAACTCTGGTGCCACAATGTTAGGATTGAGTGGGAGAATAGTAATGAATTAAAGCAAAAGGTAAGGTGTCTTTCTAAACAACAGCCTGTAGATTAAAGGGAAATTATGCAATTCAGTAATTACCACAAGAGATGTTATGACCTGACTTAACACACAATGTTATGTGATAAAATTTGTAATGTCAGATCTAAGAAAAAAAAAAAAAGCAAGCTGCTTCAAATCTGTAATGCTGCTGACAGCAGTTCATAAAACAGTTGGGGAAGCAATGATAAAGCAGGGAATTATGCAAGGAAAATAAACCCCAGCACGTTAATTCAAGTAGCATAAATATATATTAGACAGGCCCATGTGGCCCAACATATAAGTACATAGCTTGACCAGACACAGATGCCCACATCTGAGGAGCACCACAGGAAAGGAGATGGGACACGTGTCACGCTGAAGTAGTTCATATGCCCTCAGTCCTAAAGCCCTGCCTTTGAAGAGGAACATGGGCTTTACTGGTTTTATTTCCACCCACCTCTGCTAGGAGCCTACGGTCATCAGTTTCTTAGCTGTTTCTCTACGACAAACCCCACAATGGTTTACCAGAACACACTTGTTTTGCCATAAAGCAGTGAGGCTGATGAGGATCTTATTTCTAGGACATAAACAGGGCTGAAGTGCTATAAAGCTCCAAGCCTTTAGAACAAATCATCTCCTGATGGAGGCCAAAGTTTTCTGTTGCTCTCAACATAAAGAGCAAAGTACTCCTGCTCTCTACATATGCAAATAGTAACTGCAACTTATGAGAATGGATTTTTCTTGGGCTTAACAAAAACTTTCTAACCACAAAATAAGTTCCCTTCCAAACTTTAAGTGTATCCTGCAAATTTTCACATTTTGTCCTGCAAAAAGGAAGAATAGGAACAGATAGCAATTTTAGCAATATAAACCACTGAAAAGCCATAAAGCCATATGCATTATCCCTTGCTAAAAATGCAGTTCTTTGTATGAGAGCATATGCTGCCTCACCACAAGCAACTGTTACTTCTATGCCATGATTTTAGAAGGATCCCACACACCCCTCTGAGTCACAATTCTGCTCAGAAATAACGAGTCACAAAGAATGCTCTTTTCCACAGTTTTAGCAAACAAAGCTAATAATATTTCACTAACTTGAATTTTATCATCTCAATTTCAATTCCTTCTTGTTTTCTCTTTGGCTTTTGAACAATGGTAAATATGCACAGGCAGTTTTTATTTCATCTTTCATTCTGAGCTAGCACCTAGACCTAGTTCAATCAAAAATGAGTAAGAATTTCTTACCTAGTAAAGTTGGCTTTTCCTGTGATGATTCAGGCTCCGCTGAACACCTGCAAGACCGAAGAACTATCACACCTCCAAGTACACCATCTTCATTGGCTAGAAAAGGGGAACCTACGTAAAATTGTTGAAGAGAATAATTTGTAATCAGAATAACTTCTTGAGTGTGGTTTATTTTTTGACTTGGCTGCCTTCCCCTATTTAATCTTGTCACTAAGAGTTGAAAAGACTGTTAGGTCAACCAGTACTTTTAGAAAAGCATCAGGTTTATTTTTTTCTAGTGTTTTTAATGAGTAACTTTCTAATATTCCAGAGACAAAAGAGAGCTACATGGAATAGAAAAAACATACTGGAAATAACATTCATGAGTGTAAAACCATTTGTTCATGGATCAAGGAAGATGTAACAATGAAAAACTGGGTGTCAAGCTGAAAAAAGTCCATGTCTCAATATTTAATTCCCTCTGTACTGTAATTAATATAAAGATGGCCACATATGAAAAAAAATCAAGTAAATCTGATTGACTTTTACAGTTTATTCATTTTTCCCAATTTAAAGTACTTTGTACAGAGACATCATCAAACTGCTATAGACTGTCTTCCTTGCTGTTTTATGAATATGAGCAGAAAAGCCAAAGCACATCCTACTTTTTTACAGTGGCTTTTCTGTTGTTAATTTAAGACATATGATATAAAACATCTTCTATCAGAAGCTGGCAAAGTTTTAAAGTTAGTTGAATCAAATCTTAGTATTCTTTTTCTCATTAGTAATTGGAAATGAGATTCCTACAGTTTGAAATGTGGAAACAATTGTATGATTTACAAATGATTCAAAATGTCTTGAGCCACAAAATTAACCAAGTTCTTGCACTTAAGCCTGAAGATACCCATGTCACACATTTGCAATACACTGTGATTTAAAGCTGAACAAGTATTTAAAGCTGAATTGCATCAAGCATTTCACATAATTCTTTTAAATTATTTTATTTTAAATAACTCAGTATACTATGTCCTGTGTACAGACACTGTAAAATGATTTGCTGGCCACAACAACTTTAGAGCAGATCTATTCATCCGCCTCCTTCAACTTGCCTACAGCTATTCATATGATTAAAATTACTCCTTTAATGCAAATAGCAACAACAACAAAAACCCAGTAAGAACCAACTTTAAGCTTTACTGTAAGAAAAACTAAAAGCTCTACCATGCAGTTCTTGGGAAGCTGTAGAGTTTTACCACCCAAATCAAAATCTTTTACTCCCTGGTTTCTAAGAGGCTAAGTATACCTCTTATACTTTCACTGCATTAACCAAGTGCTGGCTAAATATGTGGTTTGATTTTTGCAAGCAAGTAAAAAAAACAAACAAACAAAAAACAACCCACAAATAAACCCTAAAAAACCAAACAACCCCCCCCAAAACAAACAAACAAAAAGACACCACCAAAATGTGGTGTTTTTTTCATGGGGGATGTGCATCCTTTAATCTTTACTTCAGAAACTCAGGTACTTCAAAGACAACCTGAACTTGGTCTGCAGACCTAATCTGATACTCAGTTGCGTAAATTATTCAGGCTAAAAGCCATACTGTGGTGAACAGCCATTGCAAAGAGAAAAAGTTTTGGCTTGTTTTTAACAAGCAATGTTTCTCCTCCTTTTTCAAGGCTTATGAAAGGTTCTTTCAAGGTTCTAGGGAAAAATACTCTTAAATTAGGATGGGTAAAAATGTTCTACTTGAGCAGAACACAGCCAACAATTAATATTTAAAGGAGAGAGTGTATTTGAGACAATACTAAAATGCTGACACTGTATGAATTCACATAAAACCAGACAGCATTTTTTTTTTTGGTTGGTTGGTTTCTTTTTGTTGTTGTGTGGTTTGTTTTGTTGTTTCCCCTCCCACCCTGCCCCCAGAAAGAGTAGATGAAAGAAAGTGTCTTTAAATAAACCAATCACATATTTCTTCATTTTCCAAGTATTTTGACAACTATGTGCCATCATCACTGATCAAATTTTCAATAATCTGAATAATTTGCACAAGCTAAGCTCTCTCTTTTCAAACTTTAATAGAAGACTTGGCAGTATGTTTCTTTCCGTGTGAAGAGTCTGCAGCAAAACATGTAATGCTACATTTTCATCAGAATTCATTCAATTTTAGGTAGGGATTTCTTTGCAATAACAAAACATTCTCTTCTTCAGTGGAATACAGAATAAGAAAAGTAATCACTCAAATTATGTGTTTTGTAACAGTTTTTTAGAAAGAGGTAAAAAAAAAAAAAGTAATTTAAACCTAGGCTTTAAGCACATAAGACAAACTCTCACTCTTATAATTTCATCCAAAGAAGCTCTGCCCATGAGTGCACAACTATGCTCATGAGAATCCCAACTCTGACAGTAAAACCAGCATTTATTTATTGACTGTGAATATGCTGTCTACTGTATTGTCCTAAATACGTACACAATTGTTTTCTGAATTAAGTTACTTCCTTCAACGATTATGCACCGTGGAAGCTTTATTACCAGTTTATAAAATTCAAAGGATTTGAAGGTCATGTTAAACACTGAAAAACTAGAAAACTGACTGTACTAATCCAGTCTTTGCTGAAGCACATTGCCACTCTATTATTACTGTCACTAGAAAACTCAAGAAGAGGATTAATTTAATAGCACTGCACATCATAAAAGCATGATAAAAGAAGGATAAAGCACAGTTTTAACTTCAGCTCTTGTAAACTATAACAGATAAGCTGACTTATTTTGGAATAACAAAGGTTGGGCCCTGGAAGTATGGACAAACTTTGGTTATGCTAAAAGAGGCCACGTCTTACTGCACTAAGTCTAAGAATTGACCATAACTGGAGATCTGGGGTGAGACGGAGATGAGTAAATTGGCTTACAGTGACTTGTAATGGTTAATTTGAATGAAGTACCAAACCAGGAAATGTCTTAAAAGTTTGTGATATGCAAACAAAGCAAAGAAGACAAAGATGCATTATCTCTCTCCTTGGATGGAAAACCAGAGTTCCTTACCCAGAGGTGTACAACATCAAAGCCCAGAACCTACAGGTTATCCGCATTTGTATCACCTTAAGCAACATACTACAGGACAACGTTGAAAACGATTGGATTATGTTGGTTTTCCTGTTGTAGTCAGCCATGATTCAGAGCCATAGCAATAGAGATTGAGACAAAATAGAGTTGCCTTGCAAGAAATTAGTGAGATTTAGTATTGTCAGCTGAAAACTACACAGAAAAGCAAACAAACCAAAACAAACAAGAACAATGCAGAGCCAACTTTTACACTTCTACACCACTTTCTCATCAGCTGCAGAATGAAGACTATTCTGGAAAGGAGAAAGTCTGAATATATCCTTTCTTCTCACCTCCAAACATGAGCAGCAAATGAAGACACAAAACACAGTCACTTGCAAAACCCCTGCAATGGTTCACAATCTTCTCACCCACGCCACTTTCACGGGCCACTGGTTTCCCCACACCACTGGTTTCCCCACACCACTGGTTTCCCCACTTCTGCAGAAGGTTGCCATGCAGACTCACCAGAAGCAAACTGTGTGACTACACCCTCATCCATTCCAACTGCTTTCAGCAGCAATTTCAACTAAACCACCTCAGTGCAAGATCAGCGGCAATACAGTACGTGCCTCCAAGTCATAGAATTATAGAATCACACTAAGTTGTGAGTTATCAACCTCTAACTAGTGCCAGTAAAAACCAGTTGCTTACAGTATTTATATTATGGTATTCTACATTGCAATAAATTCAGACAGACTGTTTCTGCTCCCTTAAAGAATGTGCTCTTCAGTGTGTATTTAATTTGGCTTAGATTCTGATTTTTAAAACAGAGAATGGATTTTATTTCCCAATTAAAGCAATTTTTAAAAGTTCAAAGAGGGATTCATATATACTACTTTTTTTTTTTAAACAGACATTTCTGGATATGGAGACTTACTACTGAGGATTACAATTATGCTAAAGACTGTATTTTAACACAGCAACACAAATGAATAGTTTTATTTTAAGAAAGATTCTAGAGAGATAAACAGGAGGCATCAATAATGGAACTTATTAGAAGTAAAAAAAAATTTGGCTACTAAACATTT
>JANHFX010018052.1:41050-56403 GCA_027560015.1 Chloroceryle amazona | reverse complement strand
ACTGAACCTATTAGAAGGAAAAAGAAATCTGGCTCCCACACCATTTTCTCTCTCTGTATGCTTAAGAATGACAGATCTTGCCATACAATTAAAAATATAGTTAAATAAAATATGCCTACTAATTTTTTTTTCTATTGCAATAAAATAGAATTGCTAAGCAAATCTTTGATCTAATAGCTTGCTAATGACAAAATTACAAAAATCTGGGGGGTTTAATACTGTTTGAAGTCTCACGAAACTCATTGTTTCTTCCCAGTTACACTGGCATACCACTGAAGAATTTGGCATGAAAAATTCAGAGCAAAACTTCAACTACAGCATTAACTAATAATGTTAGCACTGACTGGCCACACCAGAGAGAAGGGGTAGGAAAAAGCAAACAAAAAACCCTATTTCAATAGTTTTGGTTTAATAATTACCTCCCCCAGTGAAAAAACGACATTTTACAAAATGCATTTCCCTCCTTCAAAGCTCAACTATTCTGTTATTACTATCTGGCATATACAAAGCATCATCAAGTTTTTAGTTATATATTTTGTATGTTATTAATCTTCAGTAATGGTCTCTTGAAAATAAGCAAACAGGTCTCCACATTCATTCCCTCAAACAACTCCACGTTCACTGATCCCATCAAGTTCTTCAAGAGCAATCATAACTGAACATCAAAACTCAGGTTCAGAGACCAGGGACAGAGAATATGGAGTTCACAAGTATTAAGGCAAAATTTGGGAAGGAGAAACTACAGCTACAAATGAAGAACATTTTTCCTTCTACATCTCTTGTAAATGAAACTGCTCCCATGATGAAGATTGCTTCCTCCAGATCAGTACAAGTTGTTAATTTCTGATCCTGTGCTTTTTTTCCTGTTTGTAGCTATGGGACAGATTGATTCTCGCACAGAGCTGATACTAAACTGTAAAAAAAAAAAAAGTGCTTTATTTACACTCCCCCAGCTGAAGGCCTAACCAGCTGTTCATCAGATGTTTTCACCATACTCTTCCATAGCAGAGAAGCCATTAGTAGCTTCATTGTTTACATTAGCTTTCAAAGTCTTCAGAACATTGGTCTAAACATTAACCGTGGCATGGTGTAACCAATTAAGTGCTTTACGTGCCCCAGCTTTAACAGAGTGCAACTAAAGAGTTCTAAACCACCTTGTGCTGCAATGTAAAGGAAATCAAGACGACTTCTTATCACCTATGCCACTGGACTTTGTCAGCTTGTGTATAGAATACATTTAAAGTGAAGCTGTTTGCCACTCTTCTTCTGCTATGTATTCCACTAAACTTCAAGCTAACAGTTTAAATAAACTTTAAAGGAATATATAAGCATTAAATGAAACCTGCTTTTAATTTCATGCACCATTATTTGTTAAATGTTTAAGTGCAAGCAGTCTGAAACCAAAGATCTTTATATTTCAAAATAAGTACATTAGTTAAAACATCTGTTTGGAATTATTAAAGAAGCTGCAAGAAAAAGCACCTGTACTTCTAAACTTAACAGGTCAGATTTGAAGACATTAACCTAGAATACCACTGTCCAATAAAATCCCAGTGCTTTTGACAAGGAGAAGCACAGGCAGGACCTCGGCAAACCCTTGTCTAACATCACCACATTGCGTCAGTTTTTCAGATGGTTTTATTGGATAGATAATGAAGAGGCCAGTTCAATTCTGTCTACCACCAAATACAAACTTGTGAAACTATAAACATGGATAAAACAGGTTATATGAAACTTCAGGATCACTTCATTCTCTTCTCAAATCTTTTCCTCTGTGTCATGGAGGAGACATAATAATGCTTCCATAGCATGCTTCCCCCATTACAAAACCACAACGGATACTACAAAACAGAGTGATGCAACAGCACAACATGAAGTCACAGTAACACTGCAATGACAGTCACAGGCAGTCTTGTAACTAAAGTATGAAGCTTTTTCCCTCCCCTAAACGAGCACAACTCATAATTGGGAAATTGATAGTCTGTGATTCCTAACTGTCAAAATTCTATCTCCCAAGAGAGGTATTTGACACAAAGTTTGTAACGAGAAAATGTCAGTGTTATTGTCCCTCTATTACTTTCCTGCAGACATTGCTCATCAGTGAGCTCAAGCACAACTTAAAAATACAAGAATAGACTAAGAGTTCTGCTAAGGAAAGAACAAATACCAGATCCCAACTACGTCTTTCAGATGATTTTCTAATACTTTGCAGGTAGCTTTAAAGCACAATTTGTAACATTGCCACTGTTAAAAACCCAGATTTCCCGCCAGTGAGATGACATAAACATTTACTCTACGTCTGCATTCCACAAACTTGGCCACATTTGAAAGGAATGATGAGTAACAAAATCCTCTGTTCTTCTGTTTGCAAGGTATTTGTTTACAGAACAACATTCTTTGACTGCGTACCAAGCCTTTATTTGTCTTTGAGTAAAGCTATCAAACCTATTTGATTTACAAAAAAAAAATTCTAAATATACTTTCTCTCACCTTGAGTTTAACCATCGGTTGTGCCTTATCCCTAGTAAGCTGGCTCTGAGAAAGGATGAGAGAAGCACATCGGCCATTAGTTTGCTCCTCACCTGCTGTTTGACCAGCCCTCACAGTTTAAGCCAGGCATTCCCTAGCTGGAAGGATTCCCAGGGCTCTCTGGAGCCTCGGAGAGTTCTGTAAACAGGAAGCACCAATCTGATGGCAACTGCCAAAATCAGCTGTTCACCCCTCCAATACAAGTAACACACATATTGACTTCTGACAAGACATTCTAGCTCTGCTTTGTTAAATTTTTTTTTTTTTTGGCTTCAGTCCATTATAATTCTGGAGAAAGTTTGACAAGACCACAAAAAAGGACTTTAAGAAAAGCTTGCAAGGAAAGACTCCATACCAACAGCAAACAGGCTATTAGCCTGTTTAATCCTATCGTTTCACAACCGTAAGAAATCCTGAATCACACCATACATCCTGAGATACCAATGAGCACGTCATCTATGAAAAATCACAGGAAAAAGAACAACTATTTAATATAAGCCTGTCATTTATAAAGTGCAATTCATGATTTCAACTGTTCGGCTATATTAGCAAAACGTAACTTTGCATTCCATCTTCAGAATTGCCAAGATCTGTACTACTGGCTACAAACATAGTACTAAATGTCACATACGAACAGCAAGATGCATTTGGATTTTGAGGTTGTCTTCATCCATAGGACAGCCGAGGGCAAACTGGATTTTATGCTTTCTAATGAAAAGACAGAATCTAAGCACTTAACACACCAAAAAAAGGCTGGATCTTATTTTTCTTCCCACATCAGCACTGCCCCAACTGAGAAGACAATACACATACCTGCTTGCATACAAAGACTTGCAGTGATAAGCTTCTGAAAATACAAGACAGACTTATTCCCAATTATAACCTACTTTTTTTTTTTTAAATTTTCCTACCATGAAAAGCCTTTATTTGAGACTATGTGTCATTCTTGTCACTTTCCCTTGTTTTTTTGGTTTTAGTCTGTTCTCCCAAGCAATACGACATCACACCACTAGTCTAGCATCTCTGTCTGTGCAGCTCCTTTTTGTCTGCGATTGATAGTTTCGGGTATAACAAAAACATCAGCAATATTCAATAGGTTCTTATGTCCAATAGAAACATTTTCAGTAAAAGGATACAATGTACATATTACATACCAGCCAGTTAAAATAAAACCATCCACTGCACAAATCAATGGCAAAATACATTTGGACTAAACAGAAAGAGAAAAAGTGCATTTTTCCTAACAGTTACCAAAAGGAAAAAAGAAAACCCAGAAAACTCAGAGCAATGAGATACCTCAACTAAAAAGTTCCAAATCTTGTGGGGGTCTCTTATCAGACAGTTTCTGTAAGTTACTTTGGCAGTAGCTTTCTATTTTGGTGTGCACACCCACTAATGTGAAATTGCATAACAACCTGTACCATTTATTCTTGCTTTTAGTACTTCTACCACAAACACACAATAAATTCCAAGTGTGGACTAAAGATCTGAATTTCCTGAAGTTAGGCCACTTCCATACACCACCTTCAGAGCACTGCTACAAATCAGTGAAGCTATTACAAGTGTCCTTCCTAATTTTGTGCCACTATACAGTGGAATAAGTTATTAAATGCAAGAAAAGTATATTTGTGCTGCTTGGATTATAATCTCTTTGGGGAACATAGCAGGATTATGTTCTTCTGCCTTTTTACAGCACCTAGGAATGACTACAGTACAATAGCAGATTATCAAGCATGGTTTTCCAATGTGAAGGTGACTTCCCCTCAAATAGTCCAATGTATTGTTGTCAGAAGCAGAGTTTAATATGGACTCAACATATAAATAGAAATAAAAGAAATTGCAACACATTACTTGCCGAGACCAAGGGCAATGGTTCCAGGGCCCCCAAAAGATATGCATATATGTCCCTCTTTCAGTTCTAATTAAAATACCATAAAAATGAACTGTGGCAACACAGTACACAGCAAGTATTCCTTGGTCCACATGGTATTTTAAAGGTCAAAATTGTCTGTGGATTCTAAAGCTTCAAAAATGTTAAGGGCTATATAAAGGCAGTGCAAGTCAACATATATAAATATACAGTGAGGCTTCTGGCATGTATATATATAAAAAACAGACTAATAATTATATATATATAATGACATTACCTATGTAATCTTCAAAAGCTGAAGCTTATATAGATATTTTGTAATTTGACATTCATATTATGGATAAAACTTGAAGAAAACAAGATCTGTAGTCACAAAAAATTAAACATGTGCAAGTAGACATGTATAATCTTCTCAAATCAAGGGAAGAAAATTGGGTTTGGCTTAAAATAGTCCTGAGTGAAGTCTACTTCTCTTCTTCAAGAAATTTATTTCATCATGTAAATAGCAAACCAAAATCTGTCCATTCAAAGCATTTAATTAGAACATGCAGTGGTTGGTTTTGAGGTCTATTATATTTTTAAGGGTAACATGATGAATAATTTTTATTAATGCTCCTAAACCACCAATTCTAAAATATGCAATTGTACACCACAGCCAGTGATTCAGGCAGGAAATTCTTTCTTCAAACCTCCCTGGGTATTCTATGACTCACAGAACAATTGAGATATTTCCAAGAGTTTTCCTTCAGATTTCCTAAAATATTCTTCCGTAGTTTAACATTTTTTAGATGCAAGACAATACTAAATTTGAAGCCAACAGCAACATGAGGTTTCAAGAGAAATCACAAAAATAAGTATCTTATTTTTATTTAATAGGGTTAAATTCATTTTAAGCAATGTTAGCAATGTTAGGGCAATTAGCACCATATACATACCAATGAACTTGTTTTGCATAGTCTCTAGGAGAGCTTGGTGAGCATCTTCTGTTTGCAAAGCACATGAACATTCTCTGGCCAGTATGGTTCGGACAAGGTGCTCTCCACAACCTAAAGAAATATTAAGATTTGTAATAATCATTATGAAGAAACTCATCTTACAGCACAACCACAGAAACAAGCAAACAAACAAAGATTCACATGACAGCTTTCTGCTATATATATATATTTTTTTTTTAAAGAAAGTGACATTGAGTCACAAAGATTCAATTGTGTCAGCAGGTTTTTTTTCAACTTTCCTGAAATTTCTACTGCACAAAGCCATAAACCAAAAAAAAAGAAGTAAAGGCAGAAAGAAGAAACGGAAATAATTCAGTGAGACTGTCTCTGATTTGTCATCTCTATCCAGATCCTGCAAATCTTTCTTAAAGATTCCACTTACTAATTCTCACAGGAATGATTCTTGGACACAACTCTCTTCAAACCAAACTCATCTTTGGTGAATGCCACAGTAACTCTTTTGTATGATGGAATCTTCTCTTTAATCCATCTGATTTAGCCTTTTGTTGGGAAAGGAATTTACCTACACTTTTTTCATAGGGTGGCTGCTCCTTTGATTCCTAACAAAAAAATACGGAAATTTTTAAGTTTTTCTTTAAGAAACTAAAAAGCTCCAGCAAACAGCCACTTAATGCCTCAGTGCTCTCTGTAACTATCCCCTACATTTTTTGATGAAGACAAACGGGTCATTAGCACTATTCTTCCTCTGTAGAAATACTTTCTCACCTGCTGTTTTTTCCCCACACTCTTTTCCATTCCTGTAGTGTACTTTGGGACACAGAGCTGTGGCCAAATGTTACCATGAATGTTTACTGGGTTAAAGTTTCCTTGGACAGGGAAACACACTGGTCATACCTTCTACAAATATACATAAGTCATTCTTCTGCTATGTGTCCCATTAGCTGACCTGATTCCTCAATGGAAACGAAACAGATGAAGCAGCCAGAAGAGTTCTAACCAAGCACCAGTTAAGCTGAAATATGTTATCAAGTTAGGAAAAAAAAAAAACACCAAAAACATAACTAATTTAACAGCTGTACTATGACAATGATTCCAAATTATCTAAATTTAGGTGATTTCAGTTTGATCAGACTTGTAACTTCAGAGTATACCAGGGCCTAAAACTGGATTGGAAACCAGAATATAGAGAAAAGTCAAATATAGTCAACTCCCAATTATTTAATATATTTCTAGCAAATTTCTCATTAACAATGACAAGATGCAAGTGCTGTGCTGGCTCCATGAAAAAAAAAATCTGCTATAATCCAGCTGGATTTATTAGCTCAGGTGCAGAACTACATAAATACACCTACGCAGCTTCCAGAGATAATTTATGGCTGGAAACAATCTAGCTGCTTTCACATGGCAGAGGGCCGAAGCTGGTAAGACATCAGACCTAAGCTGGCTTCAGACAAAGGCAGCTCAGTCTCCATGGATAACACTCACTTTACTGGAAGCCCTAAGCCCAGAACAAAGAAAACTGAGCAAATCTGGCTGACGCGAAGCCTAGATCTGGCACAAAGAAAGAACTAATAAACAAACTCAACCCAAACTGGCTCCAGTGCAGCCTGCTGAGCATCCCATCCCTGTGCTTCCCAATGAGCTTAGTTTGGAGCACTGGTTTGGGCACAACATTGCATAAACACACATCGGTAGGTCTAGTGCTGTGTCTTGGAGCTACTCACAGACTGGCTTCTTGTTCTTGCCATCATTTTTAAGCCCTAATTAACATGGCAAACTACCCCAAGTGTCTCTTCTCTGGTTGCTTGTCACACAATTACACCCTTCACCTTGAAAGAAAAGAAGAAAAAAAAACCCAAACAAAACAACAACAACAAAAAAAACCCAAACCTTAAAATCACTGTTTTTGAAAGACAAAAGAGAGGAAAACCAACCAACCAACCAAGACTCCTCACCCCTCATTTCTAAGGTTTTTTTAAAAATACCACCACCTATGGAGAATTACTTAGGCATTAAATCTCAGAGAATAAGCTCAGGGACCAGATCGCAAAAAAACTGTGCACACCTCTCTTAAAAATCTTGGTATCTTCAATTATCAAAATGACATCTTAGTCATCAGTTATGTACTCCTTCTAATGGGCAGAGTCTCCTGATTAATACAAACCAGTTAAGCTGAATGGTTTGAAGTGGGGGTACTTTGGCACTGAATTGACATGTAACTGGAGTAACAGAAAGACAAGAAATTATTTGGATAGCAAACAGATTGAGTAAAAAACAGTTATCGATTTAGAAGAAAATGCAAGAGCTGAAATACTACAACAATTACACAGCAAAGGGATGCAGCTTTTGAGAGCACAAGAAAATAAAGTGTGTTCACTGAGACTGTTAAGCTCTCACGATATTGAGAAAAGTATCCTGGTTAGGGTATTATCTTCAAGAGGCTCTCACAATACAGTGTCCTCAACAGCTGTTTATGGGATGATCCGTCCATTCATTGCCTCGTTACTTCTGGGCTCAAAAGCTTTTATTCACAAAAGAATCAAGAGTTATCTAATATTTATTCAAGATAAAAGTAATGTCTATGGAAAAAAATCCCTGCAAGATGCATTTCACCCATAGATCACAACACGGATATTTTTTTTTTAAACTAAGGAGATTTAATCATTATTAATTTATACTGTAAAGAACAAACCTAAATAAACATATGCTCCAGGAAAAACATAGCAATTTCATTTTTTCTTGAAAACAACCTGTTAACATCTCTAAATGTAACATTTATACCCTATGTGAGGTAAGAAGCATTGGATTCAGTGTGTGAATAAAGCAGATGAGACAAAAAATTAGTGAGCTTATGCATCTCCTATGCATCTAGTAATAAAGCCAGATGTTAGTACTTCACAACTTTTAAGTAATTCCTAAATTGGAATCAGAAAGACAATAGCCATTTTTTAGCATGATGTATAATGTTATTTTCCCCTAAGAGAATGATTTTATTGAAGAGTTCCCATAACATCGTCTGCTACAGAAAAAAAAAAATAAAATAAGGAGAGAGAAAACTTAATACGGGTTCAGAACAGCTGCAGTCCACCGATGTGATCCAGGATCAACCACAAGGAAAGCAGCCTTGCAGTTCTACTAACACATCACACATCTCTACATCCCCACTGACAAAGTCATTGCTTTTTGTCATTTTTATGTCAACCTTTAAGGCAGAAAACTTACAGACTGCTGCTGGCAGCGTATGTAAAAATCTTTCAACACATAACGTGCCAGCAATCTGCAGGGATAAATAACCAAGGAAAATAATCCCCCCATTTTGAAAAGAAAAAATTTTAACTGCAGTTTTTGATGCAGAAACATCTATTTTTGAACAAGAGAAATAACTAAGCAGCGTTTCATATACTTTGACCAGATAAAGGCCAAGAAAAAGGATTACTCTAATTACTCCAGTAGAACTGCCCTTCCTATTATCTCGAGTTAGAGCCAAATACTAGATTGTGAACTGTCTTGCAGGTTTAGCAGACCTATGTGTCTCTACAATCTCGAACTGGGAGAAAGAACATTGTAGATAATGCTAGGGCTAAGACACATGTATATAGAACCACAGTCACTGAAATCTGGTTTATAAGTTAAAATATAAAGTTGTGGGTTCACATTTATAGTTCCATTTACTTGTAATCTAACCACCAGCATCAGCCAACTTCCAATCAAGTTTTATTAACATGACTCAGGACAGCAACTACAGTCAAAATTACTTTAAGGCATTTCCAAATCATGCATATAAGCTGATGAAAATGTAAATCTCCTTCATTTGCTTAACTATCTCACATTATACTATATTTAACTGTACATGTTATTATACTTTGTGGTTTGTCACCGAATAATGTTGAAACCAAACCAACTGGGACTCCTAATAAGAATTTTTCAATTCTACATTAAAGCCTCAAATGCACTTGTTTTAGTAACTTTCCTGTAAACAGTTTGAATCATTTTATTATCCTTTCCCAGTTAAGATGATGACTTCTTCAGTAATCTGAAGCTCATTATATCTCAGAGACAAACGCTCTGCAATGACAGACCAAAGCTTCCATGAGCCTTCACGCAAGAGTGATTCAAATGGAGATGACTATCTGGAAAAATTTACTGGATTAAATTAGTACTACTCGCTGAAATAACTGCTTCATATAGTAAACAGATTATTTTCTTCACAGTAATATTGTGCAAACACCACGTTGCCTCCTCATAACCCCTCTGCTGACAAAAATACTACCGTTGGAAGTACTGCTGTCCATGTTTGCAGAGGTTAAGTACAATTAGTTGCCCTCTAGGATCACGACTGATGAAGTGAGCAACTTTTCTATAGAAAATTTACGGTCTATTTTGATAAAAAAAAAATATGTACATGCATGCAAAGCCAGATATTTTGATGCAAGTTTCTAAACTCTTAGTTTAAGTGGAAAGAAGTTTAAAAAAACCAGATCCCTAAAGGTTCCAGAGGCATATGGCAGCAACAGGCTACTATGACAAGGGAAATGATAAAAGACATGGCTCAAAAAACATAACACATTCATTTTGCACTCAAACCAACATGCTTGGAACCAGAACCTAAAAAAACCTGACCCAAAACATAAAACAAATTAAAAAATCCCCCACAAACCAACCAAAAAAAAAAAAGAAAAGAAAGAGTCATCAAAATAACTACCACCAAACCCAACCAAATATCGTAAAGGTCCTCCTGAAAACCTGTCTTCAACCAGAAGCTTCTAACCCTGCCTGAAAATCACTTGGAGAGGAGACAGAAAACCCCTGATAATCCCACACAAAACATCAAAACCGATTTTCAGACACGTTATCTTCTCAGATCACGCCACAATACAGCTTCTAAGGCACTGATTCCTTCACAGTGCAAAGCTGACCAAGAGTAAAATAGAACTTTGCTCTGTGGGTATATAGTTTCATTTCTGAGAATAATACCACTTTTCCTGTTCAGATGCTCCTCACCAATTCCTAAAAGATTGCCAGAAGAAAAAAAAAAAAAGGGAATCTACAACCTATTTTTTCCCTAGTCTCTTTCTCTTCTGTTATCCTATTGTAACATAACAGTTATATGTGTATGAGTTACTCTCAAGTTACTATTTCAGCCAAATACAGCGCAGAAAAACACAAAGCCCCCCAAGAGCTATTTTTTCAAGCTTGGAGCTCAGCAAGATGGTTGCTCCAACACTCGATGCACCAGGTATTGCTGATGAATGAACCAGACTGGGCAGTCCAGAAGTAGTACCTGCTATGCTGTACAGCACCGTACAAGAAGTCAGACACATGCCTTTGGGCAAAGGAAAGAGAGACAGGAACCAATCACAGAAACTTGTCACCATGCTGACAAATGACAATAATTTCTTCACTGTCATTCATAATTTCAGTAGTGGGGAAGTACTCTAGAAAGCAACTCTTTGGTACCTGAATGTCAATATATGTACAAAAAACATATAAGCATATTTACGTAAGCATAACTGTAGACTGCACACCTTATGGAGCCATTTAAAGATTTAAGAATATTTTTTGTTATAGTCCACAAAGTTGCATAGAAGTACATAGCCTGATTGATGCTTTTTAGTGTTTTCTGCCTATACCTAATCACATTTGTAATGAACAAAGCTTAGCAAAGGCAAGTTTTATGAGTAAATAAGTAAATGACAAGTTTTACGATAAATGAAAGTGATAATAGAAATTATGCAGTAGAGCCAGGCCCAGCCTTTCCATTTCAAGTACTGTTTAACCATCTGCATATAATGCTTTTTAAGCTCTAAGTCTCTGAATGTTTTGTTCCATTTAGCCTATCAGTAGATGAAACCCATGTAATTCAACAGCATACCACCCACCAGACAGGTACATACTGCAGGACAGTAGCTAGAGACAATCCAGATACTGGTTGTCAAAGTGTCAAGTGCTGAACTGAGAAGCGAGTAATGTTTATGCCAGAGCTTGAAATCTTGCATTTTTCCTTCCTAAGTAATCTTTAACAGTAACCTTTAGTTAATAGCTCTATTCTGTAGTGATTTCCTAGGTAGCCTATGCACAACTTTCACAACAGCCAAGTTACCAGGGCTTATTTGTGGGGTTGGTTGGTTTTTAAGAGTATAAACATCTTTTATTTTCAACTATTAACGTTGGATACTAATTTACACTGCATACTATTTTGAAGAAGAGGTCAGAAATCTGAGATATAATTAATTTAATTAATTTTAATTTAACCTTCAGTCCCAAACACTAATACATAACTTAATTCATAGGTTATACAAACCTTAACTTGCTATAGACTTTAGTCCTTAATTTGAGCTTCATGCAAGAAACTACAGATTAAATTACTGTAGTTTTCCTCAGCACAGTGACTTTTCAAGTAGATTTCTAATGCTTGAAATAACCACAACAAGAGGGGAAAGAGCCCAGCACAATATAAGCTGAACATCCCATACAATGCGTGCTCTGCATCTTACAATGTTCTACCAATGGAACCAAGATGGCAAACGAAAGGAAGGCCTTCTGCAAAGCAAGGGCCTCTGAGCAGCATGTCAAAAAGAAATTGTTTTTCTGCTTCTTTTGATGGGAGATGCTTTCAAGTCAGGAAATTGGAAGCAGGTGTGCCAGAGGGCACACACACATCCATGCACCACACTGAAAAACACGCGTTTTCAATTTCCAGACATGAAAGAGACTCCTGTTGAATGGAAGGAGAAATGAAAATCTAGCTTTCTTTCTGCAAGCCATAAGCAGAGAGCTTATGGAGCTTTGACAAGCTGCTGGGCCTGTCTAGCTATTGAAACATACAGTACCTCAACACAAAGTGTCAGAACCTCTTGTAAAGGAGTACAAAATGGAAACTTGCATTACTCATACTCATTCAAGAATGGAAAAGTTAATCTAGTTTACTCCACTGCCAAAGTATGACTCTTCTGTTTTCAGAACCTGAAGATAGAAGTTACAGGTTATCTGTGTTCCATTATCTATTCCATACAGCAGAATCTCAACCTGGTCCTGTCAGTTAACAAGTTGAAACCCTACAACTTCTGCTTTATTTCCTGCATAACTTCTAGTTGTGCCTAATGGGAACACAGTGAAACCTGTATTTTAGTAATCCCTGGTTGTCATTACCAGCATCTACAGAAAGAGCCGACTACAACCTTGCAAGCCAATGACTTAAATAAAAACAAAACAAAACACAGTACAAAATAAAAACTTGTCTGGCCAGTTACCGATACAGTTAAATACTAAAATAATTTTAAGCCTGTTTCTGAAAAGAGATTAAATGCTACAGTCTAGCATAATGCACTACAGTACTAAATTAAGGTTGCATAACTTTCATCTTTTTGTATTCCTATCAGCTGCTGAATCTTGCCTTCATACTACCAGGGGAATTTTTTAACTCACTGACCTGCTGCCAGGAGGAACACCTGCAAACAAAGTCCTTTCCAATTCCTAAAGCATTGATCCTAGAGGAATCAATGGAACACATTCTTGTTGCAGATGGAAAATTCTTAAAAGATTTAACTCCCAAACTAGTGAACACCTATTAAGAATATGCAAATGGAAAAGTTCCAAAAGGTTGTAGCTTTGGTAAATTTGGGAAGGATTCAAAGATAACAAAAGACAAATTCAACATCCAGATAAACTGTGTCTAAAGTATCTTCTCTACACAAAGGTGGGAAAACACTTTCTATAGCTAACTTATTAATATAGGCAAAATAAACTAAAAATCACTTCGAAGAACAACTCATCCAGCTGTTCTGCAATTTGACAGATACGGAAAGAAAAAAAGGCTAAAGACTTAAAATATGCAAAATGAATGAATCCTTCACTTATAAATAGTAGAAGAAGACAGACAACTTAAACTACTGAAAAAAGCTATTTGTTTCAATTTTGAACAAGAATTTCAGATATATTACTAAAAGCAGTTAGAATGAAGAAAAAATATATAGTTCCATTAAAGAGGATGTGTGGTTTACATTCTTCTTTACATTTACTAGATTTTCAAAGATAGATTTCAGTTAAACCAAAAAGGAAAAAGCAAACCTATTTTTGCCTACTCCTTCATCAGAAGCTTTGCTGCTATTGATCCCTTGTAAAAGTACTACACCTTTCCAAACTATATCATTTTCGTCATATAGAACTTAGAGGAAAGGAAATAAAGTAGCTGATGTGTTAACCAACTAAATGTATACAACCATTTTCTCACAATCACAGAAAATCCTTTAAGACATGAAAAAAAAGTTCAGCTTGCTGATGTCTCCTTTTCACTTTATATCCTCGCAGATATTTCAAGCCATTTGGGCGAGGCATGGCAAACAAGAACAGGACCAAGAGCATTCAGAGGAGGAGTTGGTGCTGCACGGCTGGCTGCTGCCCCAGGTTACGAGCACAGTGCTCTCTGAGCAGTGGGCCTTCTGCAGGAGATTACCACTTCTAAAAAGCCTGCACAGCCTCATGCTTTCAATGTATCATTACATTTAGTCCAATTAAAATTTTCAGAGACAATAAGCACTTTGATTGTTGTATCCATCCAGCTCTGCTTCAAAACAACCCTTCTGGAGGCAATTCAACCAACCATTCAAATTATTTTGTGGACAGAACCCTCAGCTTTGAACACCGCAGTACTGTATTTAATTGACTGCTTCTTAACACTACCATTCCCACAAATCATATCTGCCTGTTGCTTCCTCTCTCTCCACACTGCCTTTTGGTGGTAGTGAGTTAGTTCAGACACCACATGCTACAGCACTGAAGCCTCCAAAGAGCATCTGGACCCAAAGGCTGAACTCTTGACAGAAGCATTCACTTCAGAGGTAAATACTCATCTGTCTGGAGATAGACCTCTTTCTTCCTCTACCCTCTGGTTCACTGTAACAATGACATAACTCTTCTCCACATGCAGCTGCTTCATCTGTGATGCATTAAGTTACCTATTATTCCCCACATCTTACAGAACCAGACTGATTTTGAGAGATAATACATATTTCTAGAAAGAAATTCACTGTATCATAGTATCTATCATTTAGTGTAGCTCACAGAGTCTCCACAGGATACAAGACGAAATAAGATGTAAAATTCCTCTGAATGTTTGGAGCATGGACTCAAAAGAAGGCAGGCCAGACAGACAAATGGCATCTGCCCATGTTCCAGCAGTCACTGGATCACAGCGCAGCCACAACTGCCCTTTGTGGGGATCAGAAAGCAAAAGCCCTACAAGTCAGTTTACCGGCATTAAAGCTTCCTTGAAAAATATTTATTCCACATATTTGCACATCACTATGTTTCCTGCTGAGAATGAGTGCTCAAGTAAGAATCTACATTTCAGTGGCTTCCATAATGAAATGCTGGGTGAGGGCACAGGTCAATAACCAATTTAACATGCAAACCCATCTCTCCATAATTTCCTAGTCTGTATCACCTGTTTAGCTCATGGAACTAAAGCATCATTGAGGCACACAATGGAATGGAAAGAAGAAGGGATATGAACAAAAAAGTAAATGTCTGAGCAGAAAAAGGCAGAGGGAGGCAAAGCAAATACACTTATTTCCTTATTAGTAAGGGCACTGAAAATAAGAGAGCCCTTCTTGAGCAGGGGACTGAACTAGATCGAGAGGTTTCTTCCAAGATAAACAATTCTGTAATTCTTCAGAAAACAAAATGTGCTATTTTTCTCTTCATGGAATAGTATGTCATATATATCCAACACAGCTTTTAAAGAATTTTGATGTAATGCCTAAAATCCCTTTATGAGAACAGAGGCCAGTGCTTTGACCAGAGACCTTAACAGCCAGTCGTTTAAGATCTTGGGAAATTCACCAACACCAGAAATTATTAAGGGAAGCACAAACATTCTGCTTATTTACACAGAGCATGTAGAGCCTCTGTATGTATTCCTAAAACACTGCTGTTACCTGTATCTGATTTTCACTGTCAGGAACAGACACTGAGCAGGGGAAAAAACCAAGCCATGGCTG
>JANHFX010018052.1:0-40950 GCA_027560015.1 Chloroceryle amazona | reverse complement strand
AAAGAGTTCAGCTGAAAGAGTTCAGCTGAAAGAGTTCAGCTGAAAGAGTTCAGCTGAAAGAGTTCAGCTGAAAGAGTTCAGCTGAAAGAGTGAATCCTCAACTAGATCTCAGTTTGTGTCCATAAATCTGATGTCCCTGCTACATTCTCAACAAAACACACCTCTGGGCTCAGTTGTGAAGCCAAATGATCTGTTAAGATGCTTATTTCTTCTAAAAGAGCTCAAAATATTTAAAGACTCTACTTTTTTTTCTTTAGGTTTATAAGCCATAATGAGATCCCCTTAAAATTCTCCTTAGGACAGTACCTTTCTTGGATCAAATATTCTCCTCATTTGAGGAGATTCTAATAAAAGCTGGAGATTTTGCAGCATTGTGTTACAGAATTTCTGCATCTTGTAAATAATGTAAGACCTTCAGCCTGTCTTCAGAAATGCAATGTTAAAAGATTTGCTGGCTTCAACGGCTGATACACAAACACAAAGCACACCACCCGTGCACAGAAAATAGGTAAGCGTGCTTTCTGCTACCGCTGCTGGAAAGATGCTAAAAGGAACGCAACACGTCATTGCCAGTTTCTGCATTTCCACTCAAAAATTCCACTCATAGTTGCAT
This sequence comes from Chloroceryle amazona, assembly GCA_027560015.1. NCBI lineage: Eukaryota > Metazoa > Chordata > Aves > Coraciiformes > Cerylidae > Chloroceryle > Chloroceryle amazona. The sequence continues at coordinate 40,337 of JANHFX010018052.1, read as the reverse complement.
TTTCAAAGGCTCTTGCATTAGCTGTTACTGTAAATTTTATATTTATATTTTATCTTTAAGTTTCTGTATATTCAAAGAGAATTAGTACTTTTCAACTTGCATCGCAGGAAAAGCACAAGGCTGGCTGCCTCTTACCCCAGTAATGTTACTTTTGGCACAGTTAGGAGATGAGTATGCACAATCATCATGGATAGTCTGACGGGGGAGGAGAGTCAACATCACAGTTGATATTATTTTCAATGAGAAAACTATACACAAAGTTTTTCATTCTTATTATGTTCAGGAAAAAATAGGAAATGTTTTCAAAGTACAGCCAAAAAATTGACTATTGTTTCTCCTGTGGTTTTCTTTTATTCACAAATGTTTTCCCTCCAAATAATACCCATCTTCCTGTGTTTACATTCATATACCAACAAAAAACATTCACTAAAGAGCTCCAACTGGCCTTAGAGTGTGGTTTTGGCCTCTTCTTTTTTGGGGGAGAGATGCTGGGGGTGCTTAAAGGGGACACTATTTTGTTTGTGTGTACAACCATGTGGACACATAAATGCGTGAGCTTTCAACGACCCAAGGTTTGGCTTCTACTATGTTGATCCAAAAAACAGTTCAGCTGTTACTTAGATTTATGCTAATTAAAGGTCATTGATAACGCCCATCTCATTTAGCAAGCTTCTACTCCGTCTCTACCACCATTCTTGCATGCACTTGCATTATGTTGTTAGATGTCACAATTAAGGCTGTGCAAGTGTCTTAGCTATGACTGCAACTGTAATAGTCTCTGAATTTCTTGAATACTGGATTTGAGATACCTGCAGAACTCCTGTAACATTTATCCTTCCATTGCCCATAAAATCCCACCACCATATACTTTTAATAATACTACTTGTTACAGAATATAATAAGAGTTCATATGTTGAAATGCCTCCAAAAATAGATACTAAAATATCAGAGATTTTACTTGTTTACAAAGAAACTGAACTTTAGACCAAGTTACAGAATAAACACTGTATTTAAGGCCCTTTATATTCAGTCATTCCTCAGTTCCACCGTCTCTCCTATCTTGTCTTTAGGAAGTCTTCACTTATTACATTGTCCCACCCTGTTAAACTATAGCCATGATCTATGAGGTTTGCAATATCCTGTATTTTTATAAACTACGAAGTAACTTTTGAAAAGCCAAAAAAAACCAAACAAACCAAAAGCAAAGAACAACAAACAAACAAAACACAAAACCCAACCAATACAACAAAAAACCCAATGCCAAAAAAAACACACATATGCAAAAAAAAAAGACAGTGTGTCAAAACAACAAAGCCAAGAGACTGTTAGAGGTAAGAAAATATTCAAAACGTTGAAGTCATGCCCAAACAAGTTCAGAACCACCATCTCTGGCACATTCATAAAACATAAAATCACAGTAAATGGCCAAAAATATGAGAAATAATTTGCTAAACACCTAAGATCTAATACCAAATTCTCCCTAAACATGCAAAAGCGGGAAGCCTGCCAGCATCCACATGGCCAGCAGAAGATCAAGATGTAAAAGCATGACTTCAAATAATACATAACCATTGAAAGAAAGCTACACAACTTTGGAAGCGTTTTTACAGTGATGCCTCTCCCCCATCCCCTTTTGTTTTCATCTGAAGGATGTATTGAAAGATGTAACCCAAACTGAAACTTCAATAGAATAATTTTAGCACAAAAATAATAAAAAAAAAATCAAGAATAAAACCTACTGTGTTACTAAGTGCCTCATTTAAATTAACATATTTATTTCCAAGAAAGCTTCTATGAAGGTAATCCATCACAGGATGAGAAAAACATTCCCTGCAAAATTTAAGTAACTGGTCATTTAAGTATAAAAAGAAATAAGAAATCTCAAGAAAATCATCCTGCTATACTCAAAACAAAGATATCTCCAGCTTAAAGTCCCAACATCACAAACTGCTAGAAGTTTGGACAACACAGAAGAAGTGCTTTTCCCAGTCCTGTACTTTAATTTGGAGACCTGCAAACACCAACAGGACACCAAACTATCTGGAGCTCTGGTTTGACCCAGAGTGTCCATTCTGACATTCTTGCGAATTCCACATGGATTTCAACATGCAAAAGTTTTTATTCTGTGTACTTTGAATTACTATTCCAAATTCTCACCTCCCCACACCAGAGGTGTTACCCAGTTGCCCAATCTCTTGCTAATCAGAGCCTCCAGAACCCAAAGACATGAGCAATTTTGTAAGTATGGAATCAAAAGAGTTTACAAAACCTGGCCCGTAAAAACTGCTTGTAGGAAACTAATGCCAAAGAACATCCTTTCTCAAGACAGGATATAGAGCCTGATAACACAAACTTTCATGGCTAGAGAGTGAAAACCACAGAAATCTAAACTGACTTAGTTATTTTACGTACATACTTCAAATGTTTTTACATACAATGTATATGCCTGTACATAAAATGAAACGTGAAATGAACCCACACGCACATACAGTTTTTATCTATACATCACATGAAAGTTACATTTGTTACTAGGTTTGGTTTTTTTTTAATATATATCCACACAAAACCAATTTAGATACCTACAAGAGAGGGTTGTAATCACTATTACAAATAGTATGATTTAAGGTACTCCAAGTAACAGCTCTTATCTTCTCTTAAGAAGCACTGTCAATCTTAGATGTTTACAAATCAAGGCATCTTTTAGAGTCTATGCAGTACCTTTATTTTCAAAAAATTTCATCAGACAAGGATATACGTTAGCATATTATTTTCTTGCTTAGACTTGGCAATTACACTTTTGGAATATTTGCAGATGATTGTGACCCCATTCCCATCTCCTGTAGAGATCCAGCCAAGTTGCAAGTTTGATTCTTTCCACCTTTCCTATAACTTAATTCTTCCATCTCTCTAACCCCTTAACTAACTTCATGGCTCACATTGTTGGATGCTCATATTTTAACTGACAGTCAGGCATCAATCAATATCTTCTAAAACTGCGCTAAACATAAATTACATTATAAAATAAAACATTATGAGCTTCAGAAAATGGAAAAAAAATGGTATTGATTACAGAAGAGTTCTTACTTCCTGTAAACATTTTTATCTCCCTCTCTCTCACACACATACTTTGAAGGAAAACCAGAAACAGGAATTTAATTAAACACCACTAGCCTGAATTTCAAATCACTCAATAAACAGATGGCCATGGCTCATAGACTGCCAGCAGTCTATTTCAATTAACTGGGATTAGTATTAATGTAATGTCAAGGAAGCTAAAATATTTGAACTAAAGAAACATGCAGATGTGTATATATAGGCAATAGTTGCAAATGCCATAACATTATTCACCACTATATAAAATTGGTACCAGCATAAATAAAGGAGGCTTCCATTTAAAACCATCATTAAACACAGACATCTCCCTTAAGTGCATCAGGATCATTGTTGGTACTTACAAAGAATTCAAATATCTGACTTTGTAAAGAACAGTCTTTAAAAATTAAATAAAGGTGTCCTTGGCTTTTCCCACAAGCAATCTCTAATACTGGACTTACTACTCACTAATTATTATTATTCCCAAGACTGCAATATTTCAATATGTTTGTTTACATAGGCAAGCATTTATTGAACGAGAATTAGTATGTTGTTCCTTGAGTAGAAAAATCATCTGACACTTCTGCATTTGGTAGAACTTTCTGTTGTGTAAGTGCTGAAAAAGACACTTGCTATTACTAACACTGAACGTAACGGTGTACGTCTACACAAACTCTCACCAGTGCAGGACAGACTTAAATACAGGAGAAATTAGGAAGGTATATGACTTCAACAGACACACAGGGTATTTCTGATGCTTTTCAGTGTCTGTCAAATTTTAGTTTAACACCCGATTACCCTGCTCCCTCCACTATTTTGCCAACAGGACTCTAACCATCAAGTATTCTTGGGATATAGTTCACATTACCTAAACCTGAGCTCTGCGGATCTTTTACGTCTCTCCCTATACTGAACACCGAGAACTCTGACTATTAGTGATCCAAACCATAAATTTTGCACCCTGACATAAGCATTTAAAGAAAAAGTGCTACAAGTAGGTTGGGTTTTTTTGTTTGAGACTGCTCATACAACTAGGGAAGAAAAAAAAAAGGAGAGAGATGAAATGCAGTCCTTTCAACTGTTTTTATGTGAAAACTGCAAAGTAAAACCAACTCCTGAATAACTTCATCTTGAGGCTTCTGTGTTCTATGATAGTCACCTGGCATTGTGTAACAATACAGGTATCTTCTCATTGTTCCTTCTGCTCAAGTTAAAACCACTTTTTACATTCTCAAATCTCACACTGCAATCTGAGCTATATACCTACTTTTTTTTGGTTGCTTTTTTGTAGTTGGGGGGTTTTCTCATAATTTTACTCTTTTTGAAGAGTAAACTTTCTGTTATATTTAGTAGATCTGTTGACAAACTTCTTACGGTTGGTATCTCCAGTGTTCAGCATGCCAACTGACAGAAACATCTGTGTGACACAGCTGGCTGACAGGCATCAAAAGGACAAAATACTTCTGTGTGTCCAGGATCCGAAGACTTCCAAAGAAGAGAAGAGAAAAGAAGCCACCCTATTTCTTACATTACTCTCATAAAGTCTGAATAAATGTTTTCCAAGACACTTATTCTACTAATATGGTTTTGCCTTTTCCCCTTCCTTTTGAGAGAAAAAGGGGATGAAGAACAACGTCACTTAAGTATTTGTATTTAAGTATTTTAGAGAAAAAAATGCCATTTGTAGCACTTTTGTATCCAAGGGACACTTATGTTAAAGGACCTTCTTATTATCTTAGTCCTTTACAGAAGGCTTGCAGTTGCAGACACATTCTGTGTTTAACGCAATATTAGGCTTATAACACCACTTCTTAACAAGGGAGGTCCCTTAACACGTAACAAACACAGTACATCCTTTCAGTGCAATACAGAATCTTTTAAAGAGGATAAGAAGTCACACAGCTAGCTGTAAAGTACAAAGACCAATATAAGCAACGAATGGAGATAAATCCATGGATGACACTTCTGACACATATATATATTTACCTGGAAATAAATTATATACTTGTAGAACGTGTATAGGGATATAATGTTAATATTTTAATTCACCATTCATAGAAATACTTTATTTGGAATTTGTGTACTAATTACAGAGAAAGATAGTAACTTTTTGAAATATTTATAAAAGTAGTAAATACCTGAAGTACTCACAGCAGTGGAGTAAGGGGTATGAGCTCCTGTATTTTCAGCCCAGCAGCCACAACCATAAAGAGCTGCCTAAGGAAAGAAGAGTATTTTTCATAAATTTACATATACAGAGTTTTGGGTTTGGTTCCTTTTGCTTAAAATTAAACAAACAAAACATAACACTAAAAAAAAAAAAACAAACCCAGAAATCAACAAAAAGAAGAAACCCAAGAAAATCAAAATATTAATACAAAAGATAAGAAAATCATAACAGTCAATATTATAATTTCAATTCATCTTGCCATGTCATCTTTTACTGTTCTTCAGACATGAGTGATCATAGATGTACAGTACTGTAACCTAACTTTAAAGAAAATGAAGGTACAAATATCAAAAGCCAAAGTAATTCCAGCTGTTCCTTATTTTCCCCAAGAAAATTTGAAATACATTTCAAAAAAAGAACTGCTTTTTACAACAGTGGCAAAAGTGAACCAAAAATACAGCTATACAGCAATAGACAATCACATTTCTGATGCACATCAAAATTCCCTCATCTATGAATGACGGATGTGTTCTTTTAATACCTTTGTCACTGCTACCACGAGATGATTTAAAAAATAACTAGGATAATTTCCCTTAAAATGATGAAAATCTTATTTTAAAGCACTCTAAGCATTTAAGAGACTATCTGTGGTATTAAGGAGGCATTTAAGCCAAAGAAATAAGTTACTCATAGCTGTGGCAAAAAGTAACGAACTACAGAACTTGTAACCTATCAATATTTTATAACTGATGGAGGATGCTAAAAACAAAACTTGCATTCAGTGTAGTGCTGATGTTTTCAGAGTTTAATGGGAAGGAAGAGCATCAGCTTGCTGTCACAGCTCTTGCTTAGTGTCACATGGCTGAACAATCATTCCCAACTAAAAACGTATAATTACCTGACCAACTCTTCCAGGATGCTTGAGTGCTAAACCTCCACTGGAGACAGCAGCAGCAACATTTCCTTCTTGGTCAACAACAACTGCACCAACTGTATCCAGGGTTCCTGAGTCATTCTCCTGCAGGACACACAAACAGAAACTACTACTAAACCCAGCATATTAAAGTCAGATCATACTTCCTAGCAATGTGCAAACTAACATGCACAGAACCAAGAGACAGGTTGGTCAACAAAACAGGTTTGCTATTCATGCCTATTGTACCACTTGTGCTGCCATAAATCTTCCCCAAAGGCTTTCTTGCCTCAGACAGGGCCTAAAGAAAACTTCTCTGCAAACAAGAAGGTGATAAACAAGAAGGTAATAAACAATTACAAGAAGGTAATAAAAACTCATCCAATGCTTAGATTGACCATCTTTACTTACAGAAATGCCAAAAATGCTGTTTTCTTAATGCCCACTAAGAACTGACTCAGTAACTCATTCCAAAGATACCATATCAAAAGGCCTTTCCTAAAAGCTTTGAGAAGGCACCTTCAGATACTGATTTTTAAAGCTCCATCTGATTCCTTATCATGTAAAGAAAAATTCTGTTATCCTGAGTGTGTCAATAAATAGAAACCTTGAAAAGAAATATCCCCCAGGACAGATTATTTCTCCCAAACTTGTAATCAGTTCATCAATCTTTAGTTGCTTTCTGGTTGAAGCAAGCTATCCTTCACTCCCTTGGGGTCACTAGAAAAGCACCCTCACTTCTGTTGCTTCTGAGCCAGATTTGCTGCTCTAAGAGCACAGGTCTTTCAACATTCATTCCTGATGTAAGCTCTCTGCTACTGTCTTGCAAACACTTTAACTGTCCCACCTTAGATCTTTCCATCCTTTCCCCCTTCCTTAATATATCACATTCAAATGCTCTAAGAGAATGAGCAGTTTTCCCCTCTCTGCCTAGGCTTGCCCTAGGCTCCCCTTTCTGCAGAAGCCAGGCCAAGGTACTCTGACGTCATGGCCAGTCACACACTTTTGATGGGACACAGCATGCAGCATACATTAAGAAAGAAATGAATAGACTTCATCCATGACATACTCCAAAGTATGCAACAACATTGCTGTTGCACAAGCTTTCAAGCCTTTAGCTGATCAGTCTTTCCTGTATAAAAGCTTAACTGCATTAAAAAAGCCCTACATAAACTTAGCCAAACAAATAATTCCAAGGTATATTAAGCTATTCATATAAATCCATATTTTCTGGACAATAATCCAGAAAAAGGAAGGAAAAAAAACAAACAAAAGCACCCAAATATTTAACTGAAAATTATCAAGTTTCCATCATCTGTTAAAATTTCCTCGGGCATATATCACTTATGAAGCATAATTCTTAGGAGACACATACTGACGATACACTGGCCACACTTAATTTAAGAGATAACACTTGAGTTAATACTGCACCAGTCTTGAAAGGAAAAAAAAACCAAACCACACAGTGCAGCACCACACTATTTTCTACAGTGTTTTTCAAGCAACTGGAACTCCTAAACAGGAGTGTCATCCTTGGCTTTTACCCAGAGTAACAGTAAGTTTCCTTTCTTCACTTACACCTAGATCTTCCTGAACAAGTTCTAAATGCAGAAGCTGGTACTAACTATATTCCATATTAAAACAAACTGATGGATAGCCTAACAGTAAAGTAGAATAAATGCTTGGAAAAAAGAGTGGTGGGTCCAACAGATACTAAATGTGATCCAGTTTGCTTGCCATTATCTTTTTATGGATTTAATTAATTTAGCACCTTAGATTTAAAAAATGTCACAAGTTCTAGAGGAAATTTGATTATTACTTGGTGATACCCGTTAACAAATTCCATATGTGATTTCAGCTAATAACTTACACTATCACTTCTATCGCAAAAGTGGTTTGGGGATTTTAACAATGTAGTATTGAAACCTAAAATAATCTGTTACATAATGTTTTACATGAAAACAACAGCAAGTCAATGTGAAAAGTTAAGACCTCACATTATGGACCAAATACTCCAACGTAGCTAAGAACATGCACACAAAGCAGGCACACGCTCATTTGCACAAATTCAGAGCTCTACCAAGGATTTTAGAAATCCTTCCTCCTCTGCACATAAAAAACCCCATAAAGAGTCATCATTTTACAAGCCCCTATGGAAGGATTTAATAGTTTAGGAGAGTTCTATCCAATGCCTGCTGAGAGATATCTACACACAGGGCCTTTTCCCTCTTGACCTAAGATTGTTCTGAAATTCCATGAGAAAAAAACAGCCATCTAACCTCATCTCTGAGTATCATAACTGACAAAATACAGACTGAATCAATTTGGCTTTCATGCTCAAGAGGAAATGATTTCATACTGTATTGCACAGGTGAGTTTTGTTGTTTTGTTTTCTTTTTATTTTAACTGGAAGGGAGAAAAATTATTGAAGTTTCTTGTCCCATATTAAATGGGTTTGAAGTATACCTTTGAAGTCTAAAGGGTTTATTATCAAGGACAATTTCAATATGGATGTGGGACAGAATTTATTTCTTTAAAGAAAAGGAAATGCATAAAATTCCAATTCCTGTTCAAACCACAAGAATGAATAAGACACACATTAGGACTGCCAATGCCACACACATATTTACCTTCACACAGCCATTAAAAAATTGATTTGAGGAAAAAGTGAGTAAAATGATCATGTGAATGGTAAATATTGATATGCACTGACCTCATCTGAACAGTTTAGGGTGGAACTGGCTAAAAGTTCATGTGGTATGTTCAAAATGATCAATGATGAAAATTATAATGCACAAAATACTTCAAAGAAAAGCAGGTATTTCTGCACAACAAAGACAAATGTATTATTCTTTTCTAAATACGTTCAGTGTTTTCTTCGATACCGTACCTTAGGAATATGAAACTGCCAATTCCATACATGTAATTCAGACTGTGTACATACTTCAGTACATATATTAAACTAGATACAAACTAAATCAGTTTTGATAAACATCAGACTAAATGATGTTATTTATGGGGTTAAATAACTAGCCTATAAAAAAAACCTAACATATCATAGAATCATTAGGGTTGGAAAGGACCTCTAGGATCATCGAGTCCAACCTTCATCCTAACATCTCTCTGTCCATTAGACCATAACCTCAAGTGCTATGTCCACTCATTTTTTAAACGCCTTCAGGGATGATCACTCAACCGCCTCCCTGGGCAGCCTGTTCCAGTGCCCAACCACTCTCTCAGTGAAGAATTTCTTCCTAATATCCAATCTAAGCCTCTCCTGATGCAACTTGAGGCCATTTTCTCTCATTTTATCATTAGTACCTTTCAGGTCGTAGAGCAATAAGGTCTCCTCACAGTCTCCTTTTCTCTAGACTAAACAATCCCAGTTCCCTCAGCCTCTCCTCATCAGGCATGCTTTCCAGACCCTTCACCAACTTCATTGCCCTTCTCTGGACCCGCTCCAGCACCTCAATGTCATTCTTGTACTGTGGTGCCCCAAACTGGACACAGTACTCACGGTGTGGTCTCACGAGCGCTGAGTACAGGGGCACGCTCACCTCCCTACACCTGCTGGTCACACTGTTTCTGATCCAGGACAGGATGCCGTTGGTCTTCTTGGCCACCTGGGCACACTGCTGGCTCATGTTCAGCTGGCTGTCCACCAGCACCCCCAGGTCCCTTTCCAGCCACTCCTCCCCAAGCCTGGAGTGCTGCCTGGGGTTGTTGTGACCAAAGTGGACAACCCAGCACTTGGCCTTATTACACCTCAGCCCATTGCTCCAGCCTGTCCAAATCCCTCCGCAGAGCCCTCCTACCCTCCAGCAGATCAACACTCCCACTTAATTTTGTGTTATCTGCAAATTTACTGAGGGAACATTCGATCCCCTCATCCAGGTCATCAACAAAGATATTAAACAAGACTGGTCCCAAAACTGAGCCCTGAGGGACACCGCTCGTGACTGGGCACCAACTGGACTTGGCTCCATTTCCCACCACTCTCTGGGCCCAGCCATCCAGCCAGTTTCTAACCCAGCGAAGAGTCTGCCTGTCCAATCCATGAGCTGTCAGCTTCTCCAGCAGAATGCTGTAGGAAGCAGTGTCAAATGCCTTCCTGAAGGCCAGGCAGAACACTATAAACACTAACCTATAAAAAGTTCAAGTCACTGGAAATTCTTAGCACCACTTATTAAATGAAGGAGAGGACAACTCCTCTTACAAATAACTTCAGCATAGCTGTAAATAAATTTTGTAATAGCAGAAGAGAAATTAAGAGACCTTTTAGCCAAACTGTAGTAAGCTATTTTCAATGACAATTTCCTCTGGTAAGACGACAAAATTTACTTCTTGTGCTTACTGGTGCTCCAAGTTTAAATTTCAGAATGGCATCTGGCTGAATTAACACATCATAACCAGTCCCCCTATGAATCTATTTAATTAAGGAATAATTTTTGCTTGTGTGAATTAATTATGTAAGTCAATACATATGTCACTAAAACTTTTTAAAAAACCTCAACTTTCACACCTTCAAAATGTGGTGAATGGATCTTCCTGTGTGCAACCACATAGCCCTCTACAAATCCTCTATTTGGTAAAAAATGAAAAATAGAGCAAAGAGAATATTCCATTTACTGAGGCAAAAAAAGTCCTTTAGTAAGTTACACTGCCTGTTTTTTCCTTACTATTTTTATTGAATTTAAACAGCCTCTCTTTTTTATCTTGGCATAATTTAATTTTTATTGAAAATGAATTTTTAACACTGTGTATTTATTTTAGCTGGTGAAATTTATCAGCAGCTGAAATTTCCAAGTAATTTCAGCTTTTTTTTGGTCTGCAATACTATCTCTTCACATAGGCCATTCAACTTCAGCTTCATCATCCTTTCTTCCTTGCTCTTCTCCCAACTTCTAAAATTTCATAGACAATAGAAGACAGGAATTTATAACAATTGTGCAGTACTGGCAACAGACGCATGTAAGAGAAGCTGCAGCACAGGGTTGAAGTGGGTGAGTCGAACTAGATAATGAAGAGCTATCAAGTTCTGTTGAAAGGGACATGTCTGCAGCTCCAGAGCAGCACAGGAAATAAAATTTAATGAGTATTAAATTAATTTTCTTGTAAAATTAAGCTTTTATTTATTCATTTATTTAAATGGTTTTTAAACAATTCTTTTTAAACTTTACATAAGAGCTCAGCTTTGACAGTATGATTTTTGGGATGACATCATGTGCCTCATCCTTGCTAAATGACTCTTTTCTATTAGCTTAGAGAGAATTAGTCTACCTTTTTTTTTAATTTGCTCGTAGAATTTTATTTTTCATTTCTATTTCATTTTGGAAAACTAAACTTCCTCTAAGGCTGCAATTATTTTACATTCTGTGGATAACCCAAGCAATCCACACTGTTAGCAGGGTTTGATTTTCAATCTCCCTTTATGGACAGGATGTGCCCAGAAAGCTGACAAAACCAGTGCGTTATGTTACTGTAATACTTACCAGTGAATAAGAGCTCTATTTGATCCCCTCCTTTACCTACCATCACTGGCCTTTGGGGGTCTCCCACAAGCGCTGCACATGACTCTGGAGCCCTTGAAATTTCAAATTGCAGGTGGGTAAGCTCATGCATTGGCATATGTTTCAAGCATTGACTTGCCCCTTATTACATGAACATCAATGCTGCACAAGACCCCTCCTCCCTCAGTGGCATTTTAACATCATTAGTTTCACGTGGAGGTATGTGAAGTCCTGCAAACAGGAAAAGTTCCAAAACAAAAAAAAACTTTTTCCCCCTCCTTTATCCTTACTTTCTTTACAGGAATTTTCTTTGAAAATAGAATTATCAGCATTGTGATAGGAAAAACTTCTTATCTAAGAAAGATAAATGCCTAATTTTAACACTGGTTTGCAATTGCACAGACTACAGAGAACAAACTTTTTTGCCAGTTCTCCAGGCTTTATGTTATTTATATTAACAGACGCAACTATATAAGGCAGTGGTCAGTCAGTTTACTGAGAAAAGAGAAAAGGCCAATCTGAAAGCCCACAGGTCCCAAATAAAGTACAGGCATTTAACTTAATGAGCTATACTTCAATATTCAACAGTAAACACAAATACTGTGGTTGACATTCTCAAATAATAACAAAGACTTTAAATTCAATTAAGAGTGAGGGGAACATAAAGAATCCTAATAGTTCTGTAGTAATATGGGCCAGGTCAATGCTAGATGCATGCACAGATGCATATGTTTACCTACCTGATATTTCAAATTTCATCAATTCCAGCTCCATAATGCAGTGTGCTCAGGAAACATTAACAAGTGGGAAACCGTGACAGAGATCCCAAGCTAAAGAAAATGTTTCAGTAAATAATTATCTGGGTTTGTATATACATTTGTCATATTTCCAGTTCAAAATGAACAAAATATTTTTTTATAGCACAAACAAGACACGAAGTGACAGTTTGGTTTTCACATAGCAAGGCAAAATGTTTTAATTGCATTAAGCTATCATTATCTCATCTAAACATTAGAATGCTCACAGAGAAGTGATTTTCAATGCTGCATTAGTCTCATCATGTATGATGTGAAATGTATTAGCAGCCAGCTCAAAGTTTAGGATGACAGCAACATTTTAAACAGGAACTGACCTTTTCATTTGATTGTCTTCTTTTCTTTAGTTGAATAAGATCTGTTTCCACCTTTTCGGCCAATTCCAGCTTCCTCTTGTTCCTCTTAAAAGCTGCTAAACTAAACCCTACAAAAATAGTTCAGAAGCATTAAACTAAGTAAAATTTACTTAATTTAAACAAATATTGATAAGTTGACATTTTGGAGGTCTCGCCCCCACATTTTTACCAATGCGAAAAGCATCAATAAAGAAAGCCAACAACTAAGTATGTAAATTTCAGTACAAGATGTTTACATCTTTTCTTAAGTGACAAAGTTCTGGTATTGTTCAGCAACAGTGATGGGTAAAACATCCAGTAATAACAAGTCACTGAACACATATGGAAGCTATGTTGGTCTAAATATCTCTCTGTTTGGCAAAGAAGCAGCACTGCACAGAAGAGAACAGAGTAAGTGGCTTGTGTTAAAATTATTGGTTTTGACTGCTGCCAAGTAAATAGATACCATGTGAGATCTTTCTGATATCTGTAAAGTTAGGCTACCATTTTATTACCTTAATTGCATTTCTCTATGTTTACCCATATATTTAAAGCCACACAACAGTCTAGCAATATTTTTATGTTCCATAATCCAACACACAGTCTAAAGACCACCTAGGTCTTGAAAGGACAAACATGTATTTTCCAAATCTAGAGTCTCACATTCAGAAAGGAAGTGCTCTCTAAAGTTCAGCTAAAAAAAAAAAATCATTATGCTTAAGAGACCAAAATGACATGTTCCCATTTTGGAAGTTTTAGTCCATGAAAAAATTGCAGATATTGAGATAATTTAGTGGAAATTAGTTTTGACTTAATATTGTCCACAGATTGTTTTAGCATCCTCTTTGAAACATAAAGGGCGCCAGGGTGGGGGGGGATTGTTTTGTCACTTGTTTAGTCATGCAAAATCTAGCTATTACGAGGGTAGAGCTATGCATAAATTATAAATTCAATGGAAGTTAAAAAGCACAGGTTTCCTATTTAATCGATAAACCTTGAAAAAAAATAATTTAAAGTGAAATTCTGAATATAGCTATGTTACTATGATTCAGAAGACTGGAACAGCTGCAAGAACAGTCTATGAATAAAATCAATACTGCAGAGCCAACAGAACACAAAGCTTTCAATTCTCACAAAGTACACAGACAGAGAGCATTTTACTTCTTTGAACCTTCTCCATGCAGGTGCCAAAATCACCTAGTGAACTCTTCTTTGAGCCTGTTTTTAAGTGCATAGAATTCGACCTTAAACTACCACATTTATTCAAGTTTATAAACTAAAAGTAATAGGAAAGCTGGCATTTCTCTCCTAAAACCTAATGAATACCAGTTTTAAGAAACTGTAACACATATTAGTCTGCCATCACCAAGAAAGGACCTCTTTCTACCATACAGAGCTGATTAATGCAACTAATTTGGACAACACATTGCTATCCTTGAAATTAGGTCCAAGAGGTAAAAAATACCCTTCATAAGGGGGAGCAGACAAAGAATCATTTTCGTCTAGTACTAACTGGGGGTGAGGAGGAACAAACAAACAAACAAAAAAACCCCTCACACATCAAGAATTTCATAAACAGAAGTGCCTCAAAATAAACTGAGACTCACATGTTTTTTAACAGAACTTTTCAACGGAAGAACTTGTACTTATGGTCAGAGCCACAATATGGGTAAGAATGGTGCCTGGTCTTGGTAGTCATCAAAAGTAGGCATTACATAGGAATAAATACGCCTAAGCCTGTTATCCACTGCTGCCATTGCCTCTTACCAGTTCAGAAGAAAGCTGTGTACCTAGAGCAGCGAGAGAAATACAAGAGTGCAGGAGCTTATACATGAAAGGCTTTAACACTAGAAGTTTTTCTTGTACGCCAAAAATCTAATACTAGTAGTGTCCTGAAACCGTAACGGTCACAAGCTAAAACACAGGAAGTTCCACCTCAACATGAGGAAAAACTTCTTCACTGTGAGAGCCTGGAACAGGCTGCCCAGAGAAGTTGTGGAGTCTCCTCCTCCAGAGACTTTCAAGACCCTTCTGAACGTGTTCCTGAGTGGCCTGCCCTGGGTGATCTTGCACTAGCAGAGGGGTTGGACTCGATCTCCAGAGGTCCCTTCCAACCCCTAATATTCTATGATTTGCACGTTCACCTGTTTAAATATGTGCTCAAAGATCACATGAAAACTAGAGGACACATGGGCTAGTTCCAAGCTGCCCTTCCAGATAGAGTGCTGCTACATGGCCTCTTAGCATCATCACTCCAACTATAACTTGGTTGCTACTTATGCTGCCATTTTGTCCACAACACAGGAAGCTCTCCAAGCCTGAGACACTTAATTCACATAAGTCCTAGGTCTCTAGCTCATCAGTTAAACAATTTTCAGAGACTACCTTGTGCTTTAAGATTCTGTTTGCCTTTACAAAGCAAGAGGAAAAAACTGCAGATTTGCTTTGAAGAATCTAATTGTTAACAGTAACTACTTATCTGCATTGTTAAAGCAAAGTAGTATCAGAAATCTAGGAAATTCAGGACTGAAACCAAGTGATTATTGACCAAGAAGTATACATTTTACTAGGCAATACGTATGAAATTAGGCTAGCAATGTCCATGTTTACAGAATGGATGATTCTGGCCTACAACACAATAATTATGACTAAGGAAAAACTGTGCTTAGTTCTCTGGTGTCAGAGATGTTTTCAGTTACTGGGTACCCCTACTGCTTTTCAACCATAGGCTGAGGTAAAGGTTTGTCATGCATTTTGTCACTGTTGCCTTCTTTACTTTGCTAGCCTCATACACAGGAGAAGTGGTGTAGTGCATCAAGGACTCTCTTCCTGGATGACCCAGAGCCCCAGGAGATGCCATGGCGTGCATTTTTTGCATATCTTGTACGATGTCAGATAAAGAGGTGAACAAAGTTTTCTAGTAATATCCAGTGATGTAGGTTGGAAAGGATTTTAAGAGGTCGTGTAGTCCAACACCCTAGGAAAAGCAAATCCAATTCAAAAGGGCTGCACAGGACCTTATCAAGTTTTCAATACCTTCAGGGATATCACAACTCCTCTGGGCCCCCTCTCATCCTACCCCTGTGCAGGAGACACCATCATACCTAAGTAATACAACGCATAAACTCACAAGCACAAAGCGTCTAGGCTAAGGAAGCTAGCAAGTTTCCCCAGTAAAATCCACATTTTGTTTTAGCAGGGACTGATGAATAATTGCCTTTTATTATTTAGGAAAAAGAATTATTATTATCAGTGATTATCAATGTCTTTTAGCAGGATAAACCAGCTAACACCTCCAAAGTGATCAATTTTGAAATAAATGACCAGTTTGTAAATCAAAACCCAGCAATTTCTTATTTCCTCTGCTAGAGATTTACACTCAATTTCAGATGATAAGCTCAAAATCAAATGTCTTAAACCTTAAATATTATGGTTGTTTGTGTCCGTCCGTCCGTCCCCCCCCCCAAGAATAATGGACTACAGGCTAATAGCATGTGAAAGGCTGCCTGCCTTCAGTTTACTCCTGCCTTTGTCACGTTCCATCTACATAAAACCACTATAAATGCCATTAAAGTGGCTAGTGCTCTGGTTGTTTTGTCTTGCTCCACTAGTGACAACAGAAATAAGAAAACACAAATGAGCTCCACACTAAACAAATCTGAAGTTTTCTGAAAACATCCTGTAAGCTTGGTCCTTGACAAAGAATATATTATGGGGATTTAAGTTCAATAAAATACCATATGAACTAAAAAAAGTTGAAAATGTGCTTGGTTAATGATGCATACAGAACATGGAATAACAACCCACTTAAAACTTATTTTGAAAATAAGCACTATACACAGAAGAAAAATGCCTACACACAGTTTAAGTCCATAACTCACATTAATTCTAAACCAAAAACTCTGTGGTGCAAGGATGCTAAGAAATTTCATTTGTCCTAAATGACAGTACAAAAACCACTCTCACCTTCTCCAACAAGACAGCATATTCCAAGCTTGAGAAGAGGAAAAGGACACAACACAGCAGTGTTGAAGACAGGCATTTTTCTTAAAACAAATGCAATATAGCTACATTAGCCTGGTGTTGCCTGGGCCAAGGAGAACAGGAAGCAAGAAAGGTAGAGCTCATGGACTGGGGAGGGGAGGAAGACAGAAAAAGAGAGGTAAGGCAGTAGATGGCATTGTAGTTCAAAAAATTCTTGGATCATAGCCCAGAGGTTTTGTTGTTGGAATCTATGAAAAGGTATTTAGTAAAACATCCTTTGATTTTGCTCAAGAATTTAAAAGTCTAGATGAATTTAATATGTGGTTTCAGATAGAAGTCCCAGACAATTCCTACCCTACACAGTAATAGCATCTACACTCAAACTCATTCTTAAACGAATTGCATCTCAGAAACCACAGAGCATTACCGGCCGTTCTGTTTTGCTTTCTCCTTTATGTACATACTGTCGTAAATAAAACTACTTCAGAGCCGCTGGGAGAGGAAGGAAAAAAAGAACAACAAAACCCCACAGCTTTACAAAATGATTGTCTGTTAGTGTTTAAGCACCATGCTCAGGCCTCATCCAGATTAAAGATGTGTAATGGATGACAACAGAAGCCTATCAGACCTAAAATATTATTAAAAGCTCAGGACTTCAGTCTCACATTTATAGCATTTATCACATCTCTGCAATGCAGCATGGAGTGTCTCTAAGAATAAATAATCTTCAAGAACCTGAACACATCTTCCCGGTCCTCCACATTCTCTCTTCAACCCTGCAAGGTACCAGCATGAGCTACCCACATGTACTCCGGTACTTAAATGCGCTGCATTTTGGGTGTAACTGTGCTAGGTGGTGGAAGCAGTGTGTGGAATACTTCATGATGGCAGAGTTGTAGAAGTGGAGAAGAGTGAAGGGGTTTGCTGCGTAGAAGGCTCAGTGGGTGAGCTCAGAACAGGTGGAAGCAGCTCCTGCTCAACACTGCTTGCCTGCATGAGAGGTTGATAATAGTGGATGTGGTGTAAGAATGTGTGCTTAATACTATCACATATTATCTATAAATGCCAAAGAAAAATCTCACAAGCACATCTTGCTCCAAGACAAGACTTTTTCCCATTTTCAAAAGGTTCCAGTGTTACTGGGTACTCTGATGAGAAAAGACCACAAGACCTTCATTGCATAATTCATTAGCACAAGATCAATCACCTGCATTATCATGGCTAGACATTAAGTACAGCTTTTATACAGGTTTTTTACATCATCATCATCACCACTTAACTGAAAGAGATGAGAAAGTAATTTTCAGCAAGCAGGTCAGTGGAGGAAGGAGAGATCACTGGTCTCAGAGCCAGTCAAGAGACATCATCCGTGTGCCATTTGTTTGCCATAGAACTTCCACATCATTTACTCATCTCTTGTACTAATCAAGCTGGCACTCTGGCAGTCTGAGCATTCCCGTAACTCCTTTTGCCATTATACTAGGTATGAGTAAAAATTAAAACAAAAATCTTGATAGTTCTATTATAGAACAATACAGTGACTAAGAAAATGCAAGACATCTGTATTCCCCATTCTACGCAGCTCTTCAGAACTTGTTCTTGGTCATGTTACACAGCCCATTACAAATGATGCAGAGAACAGAGAAAATAGAAAAAAATATTAGACAGAAAATTAGAACTGTCCTATTCATGGAATCCTCAAAACTACCACATTTTACATAGAGACAAAACGTAAGACTAAGGGACCTTTTTTTTTTAATAATGACAGAATTGATAAATATCTACTTTTCAATTCCAGCTCTGTGTACTTTCAATAGACGTGTAGCTGACAGGCTCTTATAATAATACACTAACATTTCTTGCCCAAAGTTAATACACCATGTTTTTAGTAAGAAGTCCATGTTTCCTTAAAACTCCCATGCTTTTATAAGCTACATGTATTCCTTTAAATAGTGTTGGAAATAAATTTTGAATTGAAAATTCAGGTAATATGTAAGTCAACAATTTAGTTTTTAAATACAAGTAACAAATACATATTTTTAGCACCACTACATCACAAATCAAGCTCTGGGCAATACTCAAACCATCCTAGTTACAGTGGCTGAATGATAACCTGGAAACTCAAACACAAACTCCAATGTTTCTGTAACAGGCAAATTTTTATGCAACAATACATTACCTGCAACCTGTGAGTGCTCAGCAATCCTTGTTTAAAAGCAAACTGAAAATACTAAGAAAAGTCTACAAATATTTTTAAAGCTTTGAAATACAGATTGAGCTCTGACTAATCATACAGCACCCCCTGGCAGACATTTCTTATAGTCAACCAAAAGAACCAAAAAGGAGAATTTTCTGCATTTTATCTTTCTATTCCATATTAAAAGAGAATGCAAGTATTGGAGAGAAGCAAATTAAAAAGGAATATACTAGCAAATTAGTTAATCCACAGGAATTAAAATGATCCAGTGAAGAATTCTGTTGAGCAGTTGCTAAAATAAATGGCACAAATGAAAACAGGCAGATGAAAATAAATTCCATTTTAACAAAGACATTTTAAATGACAAACTAACACCACTTATGCTTGTGTTGGGACCAAACACTACTAGTGCTACTTTCCATCTTGCCATACTTTGACAGAGACAGCAACAGGAATGGGAAAAAAAATGTATTTAGCATCAAAAGCATAATAAAAAAAAACCCCAACCCTATCTTTCTCAAAGTGCTACCATATAGACCTGTTTTTCACAACAAGAATTCAGGGTAATATCTTCCTGGACATACATCCTCATAGTATTTCCTGGAGGCAATCTCTTTTTTTCCCATCAAGCAGCCTTTCCTGCACCTTGGAAGATTTTCATTCAAAGCATCTTCTGGGTACTTCAGTCCAATTGTTTTCCTGGCTAACTTATAGCCAGTCTACTGAGTGCACTTGGCTGTTCAGATTTCAGAACTGCAAGTGAATCTACAGTATTATATTCAATTCCAGGGAGGATTTACATCATGTCTGACCTTTTTTCTCTTAATTTTTTTTTTTTATTGTCAGTGAAACACATGCACTTAGCAAAGTTCATTTACTTTGCATCTTATGGAACAGAGGTAGCAACTTTTGCTGTTAAAAGACAAGCATTTTCTGAGAGATACCTCTTAGCTTCCCGTAACCAGGTATGTATTCCAATTACTCAAGTTTCCTAATCAAATCCCCAAACCCCTTGAGTTTCTTTACAGATCCCTTTCATTCTCACCCTAAAAAGAAAGAAACAAAATCCTGCGCTGAGCCCACTGACTGAACATCACAGCACAGTTCCAGCGATACAAGTGTTATTCTTAACGCAATACTAGTGAAGGAGAGAACTGAAGGCAAGGTGAGGTTTGGATGAGAGGCAGGCTAGGCAGGCAATGCTGGTGGAGAGGGAGTATGACAATCTGCATGACACTTATCCAGAAAAGGCTCTCCCTCAGTAAAGCAGCCCAGCAGTCATAAGATAAAGGGAATATCCTTGCATGCACAAAAATAAGAAGTAGAAAACAGAGTAGGACTAAATAAGTACCTTGCTACAAGCAGAATGCCAAATGAACCTATAGCAGCACCTGCTCTGTTCAACAACATGATGTGATTTTACCTTGAATAACATAGTGTCATCAGTAATAAGAGAACTGGAGTGAAACAATATTCTGAGTAGTGACCTGACAATGTCGCTTTTATTCAGCAAGTCTCAAAATAAAGAAAAAAGAGGTAATTATTCACACAAACCATAGTTAAGCAGCAAACACTTTTTGCAGATGCTAGAAATTAATATGGGGTCAAGAGGAAACAACAATTTCATGGCAGGAAATACCACTGATAACCATGTATGCAGGAACCAGTCATGACTCGGGATTGTAGGATGGGATAGTAAATGGAGTAGGGAAAGGGAAGTATGTATTTGCCCTTATTTATGGCTACTCATGGATTACAGTTGTCAAGCTACGGGAATCCACTGCAACTGCTTTTGCTCTTATGTAATATACTGAAATACTTATGGTCACTTTCACACTGTTAAGAGTTAGAGGTACAAGCTTCCTGCATGAGTTACTTTCCTTCTCTTTCTCTTTGAAGACTTAACATTGGGAGCAGCTGAAAGATGCTGTCTTACACCACGTTATCTTTGTCAATCCAACTATTCTGCATCTACTCCAGGCTGAACTGAAACAACTCAGAAGTGGTTTGGTAAATGCTAATGAAAGCACAGATATTGATAGCTGAAGCTGTACCTCAAATTCATGCTGCCTATTTAAAGTATAATTTTAACATTTATAAAAGGTTGAATGATACAGCAAATTAGTATTTCTAAACTGTAATTACACTCTTAACACTTTGAACACACTTTCAAAGCAGCCTGTAGGACAGGGTAATAAAGCCCTAACATAAGCTAGTTATGGGCTTCAGTACTGGCAGGAATTAAGCTCTAGTGTGGGCAGAAATTAATAAATTTAACTTTCTTGCAGACTGGGCAATACAAGCAGATGACATTTCAGGTGTGGTGGTTTTTTCACAAAAAAAAAAAAATCCCCACGCATTCAGTAAACTGGAAAGCCACCAGATCTCTACAAAGGGGAGAAATCCCATTTCCTCGCACACGTGGCAAACTGAAGAAAACAAAGCAGGTGAACCATGACATAATCTTCACGTAGTTCAACAAGTAACATGGTTTAAAACATCATTTCAGATATTTTGAAAGTTCCGAGAGAATTATGGAGTGTGACCACAAAGCTGATCATGCAACTTTCTCTGTAACTGATCAGACCAAGAACTCCATCCATGCAAAGCCAACCATACAATCCCACAGCCTTACGGCGTGTGTAACATTACTCTTGCCATCTCAGGTCCAGGAAAAATGAGACAGAACAATGCGACTTCCAGAATATATTTTCCGTGTGCAGCACAGAGAAGCCAAAACATATGCACCTAGTTCCCCCTGCTAATACTGCAAATACATGTCTAAGGTTTGGGCTAAGTAGTTTTGGGGGGGTTGGGATTGGGTTTTTGTAATGAAGATACTAAATAGATTTTCCTGATGTTTAGCAATTCCCTCATTCTTCATCTTACTGAGCTATGCACAGTCACGTAATTCTAAGTTACCTCCAATTTTCCATGTAAGCTCTACCACAGCAATTGTAGGAAGCATAATGACATTTGTTAGATTATTTAGTGCAATGGCTTGCTTCACTCAAGATCCTTTGTGGTTGCTTGGAAACAACATTCTCTTTAATTGTAATTTCTGACACCTCTAATTTTGCCTCCTCTAGTAACACTGAGAAAAAAAAATAAAAGCAACAAAACAATTTTCTGTTTCCTACATGTTACCTGCAAGTGTGTTTTCCATTTCTTCTCAGCTGTAACAATCCCATGTTGTCACATATGGTGTTAACAGTTACCTCCCAGCCTCACTGAGCAGAAGTCTATGCATTAAAAGGCTAGCTTTAATAAGGACTGGTATGAAAATCAACATAATATCATTTTCTATAACTTAGTTTTCAGGTTTTTATTTGCTGTTTATTGCTGTTCTGATTTTGTTTTAAAAAAATCATATATATTACCATTACTAATTATTCTGCAAAATTAAGTATACTTGAACTTTAGGGGAAACATCCTTTAACAAACAATCCTTTCCCAGATGCCTCTTAAAATGGCTAATAATGCAGTTTTTACATAAGCTAGTATTGCTTTCCCATTGTAGGCACTTGAACAGCAGATACTACCACTCCATCATTTTTGAAACTGAAGCTCAGGACTGTAACAGTCAAACACCTCCTTCCCGTAAATCCACTAAGACGCAGACTACCATTTATGCTAAGGTTCATCTGCAAAGAATTCAGTTTCAAGTAATTTTCTCAGTATTTTCTCCGTATTACAAAGAGCATCCGATTGTATCTCAGCCTCTGCCACTGTTTTTTTAAGCATGTCCTTCAATTACTCTAATCTGCAATCATTCTTCCCGCAAAACATTCACAGAGTCTACACTCAAGTCTTAATGGTGACAGCTTGCTTCACATCAGTTCATTCCTAGAGCAACTCCATCACAAGGAGTATATATATACCTGGGTGAAAGGAGGGCTATGGGAACCAGAGGGGGTTTGGCAACCTTATTACCAACATTGTTTTCATTGACATGGCAAAAGCAAATGGTATTTATGCATTGACTTAGCAATAGGATTAACTTTACAATCCTGGTAATTGTTTTGCTAAACAGAATCAAACGTTTGAATTGTTGAATGTACTGCGACAAAAAGAAATCACTGGTGTTTTGGAGAAGTGTGTGAAAGTACACTGCCTGAGATTATTCTTCTGATGTTTCTCCAGTGTAAATTCATGGTATGGGTTAGGCAAACCAAACTAGCAGTGGTTGTCCTTCTTTTTAAGCCATAACATGTAGATTTGCTCTGACTAGGGTATATTTTAGCTAGTAATACATCATCTGGCAATTAACATTATGATCTCTTGTCACAACAGAAATACACGGGTACTAGAAACTTTGGTGCATGCAAGCAGAATCGGTCAAGAAACCCTGCTGGAGTACCCTCCTACACATAAGTAGCAAATACTTTCTTGGAAAAACAAATGAACAAGCAAACAAAACCAAAACAACCCACCACCAAACGAAAACCCCCCAAACCTTTCAGTGTTTTTAGACTTTTCACTCACAGAAGTAAAGGTGATCTGCTTAACTGAGCTCAAAAGTTGTTCTGCAAAGGCTGTTTTGGACAGCAAACAGATAGGGCAAAATTTTGGTCATGGGGAACTAGGAATCAAAACTTTGTTTAAAATGAAATGTATCATGAGTATGAAAATTGGCATGATCAAGTAAAATGCTGCCACTGTTTGAGAGGTTGCATTTAAATATTATTAGCAACTTTGAACTGCAATTTCTGGATGTTTATCTATATTTAGATCTAGACTAAATAAAAGCCTTAACGGGAGCCCTGGGATTCAATCTCTGGTTTAGGCACTACTCATACATTTTACACAGTAATACTGTTTATTGTGAAAGAAAGACATGTTATGTAATCTTTTCAGTTCTCCTTCTTTGAGTAGTGATCGCCAATGTCCTTCCTGCATCATTTCAAGCAGGAAGCACAGGGCATATTCTCATCTATAGCAAACTACAGACCAGTAGCAATGACACTTCCCAAAAGGAAGTGGGACTGAAAAAGGCAAGAGGGAGGAACCACGCCCTCCTAGGCAAGTGCACTAATTTTTAGCCTAGTTTATAGACGGTGTATCAATAATATTTTTATTTTTTAAAAAAAAGGGTTTGTAAGAGAGCTGACTACTGCTAATACACAGTATAATCCAAGTCCATTTTCTAAAGCAGATTATTCCACTATATTGGATAAAGCAAAGCCTACCTAGGCTTAAAAAAAAGGCAAATTCATTTGACTGTCTGTCTAGACCAGAGCAGTTCTGGACAAAGACTCAGAGACAGGCGTAAGTGTAGAATCTGAGAGTCAAACTGGCACCTGCTGAATTTTGATACATGGCTAGCTGGTGCTTTTAGGATCTAGGATGGGCCACAACCGGAGACTTGCAGGACTGAGCTGTTGAAAAAGCCTGTTTTGACAAAAAAAAAAAGTTCTTCAATGTATTTAAACCTAGAATCACAAATTCACTTGAATTAGATGCTGTTAAAATGCAGCTGAAGTAATAGCTTATAATATTTCTATTTAGCTATTTAATAGAAAATTAGTAAACTTAAACCATCCTTATATACCATAACACCATAAACTAGGTGAATATTAAGAACAGCAAAGCGATGCACACCTCAAAACATGAGGCACAATTTAAAATTACTCTGTCCTGTTCTTCCTACTGACACCACCAGTTTACTCACTTGTAGCCATGATACCTGGAGGACATGCTGGTATCCCGTGATCAACTGCCCATCTGTAAGCTCCTTCACCAACTAAAAAGCTAGGAGACACAGAAGAGGGAGTTTAAACAAAACCATATAACAAATCCCCCTTTTCTTGCATTTATTCTTTCTATTTGGTTTGGTCTTCTTAAAATTGTAAGCTGTCTACATTTCACAGAAATGTCAGCTATAATTACATTTGGCAACCTTAGGTAGTTTCATTAAGAGACTAAGCAGCTCTGACAGTAAGTTTAGTATAGGACAGCAACAAGTGCTATTAAATTTGAAATTAATAACCAAATAGCACCCACTTTTAATTGCGGCTAATGCAGGACAAAGCCATCTAGAGTCTTGCTCTCTAGAACAACTCAGTAAGATCCTGAAGACCAACGACATGAGATGAATGAGGTGGAATGGCAATTCCAGTCATGTCAGACACTGCCACGGGAATATCAATAAGTATTTTGGCAAGTAAACACAAGATAAAAACAAGCCTTATTTAGAAGGATGAAGGTCTTGCTCACGGACTTTTATCAAGCATTCGAAAATGAGACAAGTCTTGTGACTTTTTAACATACTTGCATAAAAAACCCCAGCAATGAGTTGTTTTCTAGTCAGTACTGCACACTTTACAGTAGCGAGACTGCGCACGCTGCTGTGACAAGAAGTGATTGCAAAAACCATACATAGACACACAACTTTTAGAGACAGGAACAAAAACCAAGCCTCAATTTTATTTACTGTTTCACCTTAAAAAAATATTCTGATTCCCTGAAAATGGGAATGTACACAACTGCCTAACTGCCAGAAGTATTAAAGACAGCAATGTCAAAACTGTTACAGAAATACCAGATTTATGAATATGAGGCTAAAGAAGTTATTCCCGCTATGAAGAAGTCTGCTGGGGCCACCTAGTACTACAATTTTTGAGATTATTGATACAGCAGATTTGTTGGCATTAATGCTGTTGGATATTTTTTCCTGACAGTGCTCTAACACCTGCAGCTTTCAGTACATCATGTTTTCAGGTGGTACTTTGTATCTTCTCTATGAGTTAACCAATTGTCCAGTCTTTCCTTATGAAAGTCTCAAAAAAGAAAGTTTATCTACATGAGAATTGGAATTGTTAAATACATATTTCTTACCATCATTAGTGCAGCTCCACATAAATACTGTTCACGTTGCAATATACTGTAGAATAAGTTACTGGGTAATTTGGGAAAACTCAAGCATCGCCTATTACGTAAGCTAGTGCTCAAGAAACAACCTGTCACATTCATTAATGTAAGGGAGAAGTGCAAACCGTAGCCAAACTTTAGTAGTATTCTCCATTGACTAAAAGGAGGCTTTGGCCTTTAGAAGAAAAGATTTCAATCAACGATACCTTCTCAGGAAGTGAATTAGCACTTCCTGCTCAATAAAACAATTTCCACAAAGAGGAAGGGTAGGTGAAGAAAGTACCAAGCTCAAGCATTAGGAGATGAATATATGGTAAATTCAATAGCACACATAAATCACAAACACTGCATTTTGCAAGCAATCTCACAATTGCCATTTTAATACTTTTTAATATAGAAACACTTGCTAGCATTTACGAAGAGTGCAATAAAAGCACCCAAGAATGTCTCAAAACTTATGTGACTTTTACTTTGCTCACACTTGCATCCTTAAGTACTAGCTTCTAAAATGGGTAGAGACAAAGTATTTCCCAGCTCCAGTCCCAACAAATAGTTTGATTAATTGAAGTAGACATCTAATTATGGCCCATAACACCAAAGAGATCATCCACCTTTTTCAAACTTTTTAGTTCAGATTTTGGGAATAGACAGCATAACCATAAAAAAGTTAAACAGTTTGCCAAATAAAAATGAAAAAATAAAAATAATCAGAAACTCAGTGCTACTACCTATACTGCATCTCTTATAAATTGATATAGAATTTGTTGGTAAGAGACTCGTACAGGACATAGAGCATGAACTCAGTCCTGCAGGGAGCCAAATATACATGATCTAAACAAGACCTGAGTGTCTTTACACACCATCCACAAAAGCAAGTCCTGTGATCCCGTTCAGCACACAGCCACACAAACCATTCTACCAGCCACAGATGACTGAGTGGCAGGAGGGTGCGAATCAGCAGTCTGGCACTAGGCAACTGCTTTAGTTGCCGTGAGAATCATCCGCGTAGTCTTGTAGAAAAGCTGCAGCAGGCAAGAATGAACAGGGCAATGCTTTAAGCTGACATAAACCCAAAACTACCTCTAAAGAGATACCATAAGCTTGATTTCTTTAGGAACAGAGAAAACAGGGAATAAGGCCAGTAGACTATAGAAAGCAGCCAAAACCCCACCAAGTTTCAAAAGCCCTTAGGCTAATTCAAAATACTGTTTTCCAAAGTGGGGTGGGGGAAACCCAGAAACAAAGGATGAATGAGTCTGTGCTCTGCTACTCTGAAAGTTGGTTCTGCACAAACAAGATAAAAAGATTTTTCTTGCAAATATAACTACAGAGTGCTCTTCATTTGATGTTACAGTCTCAGAACACACAGATGATGAGAACATCCTCCCAGCAAAGGAGTCGATGCTTTGACTTCCTTCCCAGTTACAGGCAAACTTGACCATTATTAATGGAAAAATCCAAATAAAGGTCTCTAAAAATGATCTTTTTAGGCAATGTTCTCCAAGATCATGGTTATGTGGTACTATTTGCTCCAAACAGGACCATTTCAGGCCTGTCAGGTAGGGAGACAGCCCACAGCAAACTACACAGAAGTGGCAGAAGAAGGTTATGTTCATTAGAGATGCTCAAGGTAATCCTGAATGTAACAAACTCACTTTGTAACAGCTATTACAAAATGGAGCAGTGACTCTGAACTTACTGTAAAGAGAAGAAACTGTTGTGAAGAAACACAGAACAGACCGAAAAGGTGGTGCAAGTCTTCCCTTCAGGCACTTTCCTGACTACACCTTGCCCTACTGTACCAACTTGCAACTCTTACATATCTACACTTAATAGTAAACAGATCTAAGTCAGTCCTCACCCTTAGGAAGGTCAAGATTTCAGCATAAGAAATAGAAAATCTTCAACCTTATTTCTACAAAACATATTATCCACTATTCTGTGATCAAAGACCACTTCCAAAGATCGATCCAATACATACTTGTGCTATTTTAACAGTGCTTTCTTTTGAAAAGTAATACAACAAACGGGAATATCATAAAAGTCACAAATTATCATATAAAAGTTCAGTGTTTTGTGTTCCTGCATACCTAGGCAGAGAAAATCCTGATGACATCAAGCTGAATAAAATACAGCAGAAAGATGTAAGGACCTTAGAAGTTTGAAGAAATGGTCTCATGCATTCAGGGATTCTCTATCTGAACTGATTAAATGTCAGTTTGGCTAGTGGAATGCTGTGTTTTAAACAGGACAAGATATTGATTCAGAATGACACACTCTACCAAGCATTTTACAGCAAATTGCATGTATCAGTTAGGACACATGATCATTCCTCCCGATAAGTTTACCATCTTGGAATAAATTAATGCAGACTCATTAGAATTTATTTTACTGAAAATTAAAAACAAATCACTTTGAATTGGTTTTGAAGGGTCCCTATAAAAACTGGTGCTGAACAGGGGTAAACAGGCCAAACTAACTGCCTCCATCTGTTCATTTATAGACAAGAATCTCCATAATGTCACTTTTACTCATCTCACAGTTCGTGATTTTTTCTTGTGTGGTCATGTGGCAAACATTCCGGCCAGAAAACACAGAGCTAGCTCATGCTACAGAAACAGTCTCTACCACTAGGTTTCTTTAACAAAACAGGTTCTTAGGCTAAGCAGTATTTGGAAGGTTCCCCAACACACTATTTGCCCATGAGAAACAAGATGAAACTTGCCTAGCTTTACAAACCAAAATCAATTCTTAAAATGCTGACACTTGATACGACTGACAAAATACAGATGCTCTCTTGTTGTTTGACTATATATATTCCCAGCTTGAGCAGGAATGTATTTCAGTTCCAAAACCATAATGTGTCATGCCAAATCCTTCCAGAAAGGCAAGGCATGACATTGTCAATAGTCATCACCTACAATGAATATGAGCTCCATCATTCAGAACTTGGGATACCCTGTATGTATAGGAGCATCTACCAAGATAAATCTAAAGCACAACCCATCATATCCCACTAGTATAGATTGTTCCCAGTGTAGTTAATTTGCCTTAATAAAGCATACATTAGAAATCCAGAATGCAAAAAAGGAAATGAAAATACATAGTCAGTAACTCAGGTCCACAACATTTGCACAATAACCTGTATGCATTGGCTCTGAAGACAATTCACCTCTTGCCTTAAGAGTTTGAGCTCCTTTGTCTTTAAAATCATCTGTTAGCTAAGACTTGGCACAGTGTTTGAAAGACTGAGTCTCTTCCTTTGAGGGCAATGGGATATATTTTCTTCTCCATTTGGCTATTTTTAAAATAATATAAACTAGGTGATGAAGTTACAGCAAATGCGCTAAAATGTCCAAGTGTTCTTTCCAACAGCAATTCAAAAAAACACTACAATACAGACAAAACTGAATCACAAATGCTGTAGCTGATTTCAGTACTAGTTCTGGAAGACTAAAAATCCCCACCTTATCTGACACTGTACTGTAACTCGGCAAAGCCCCATTATCTTCTGACATCTGAAGAGCTGAGCTACTAACAGCAACTGAAATTCAAGTGCTTATTCCTTAGTAAACTTCTCCGAAGGGAAAAAATGGTGTTCTCACAAAATACAGTTACCCCTTTCTTGAAGAGAGTTTTAAATGCAAAATCTGCTTGTTGATGGTGTGGTTTTAGAGCGGCTTTTTTTTATTTATGAACTTCCTTTGCAGTATGAGAGAACACTGAAATAGTGTTTTTCCACAGTGTTTACATTGGAATATTACACCATCCAGCTACAGATTATTTGGCTAATTTTGCCGAATAACACAGTAAGGAAAGTGAATTTTGTGAAGCTAAATATACATATTTTAAACTACATAAATGTTGGTTTAATGCATCTGTAAATACTGTAGCCCATTGGCAAATGGCAGCAGGTTCCTGCAACAGGTATAACCGGGGATACCAGTCAATTAATATCAACAAACCACTCAAATTCTCTATTTGTCCATCTAAGCTGCTAGTGAAGCAAAGATGGTTTTAAGAGCAATCCATTCTGACAGATTTTTTGTATTCTTTCCAAATTGATGTAATAATAAAGTTGTTATGCATTTAATAATTACCTCTTCCATTTAAGTATTATACCCATCTCGATAAAGGAGTACATGTTTTCATTGTTGTTGTAAATGATATTAAAAGGAGCTTTAAAAAAATTTCCCATTTTGGCTAAAATGAAAGGAAGCTACTAAACATTGCACATTTTCACACTGTAGCTAGAAAATAAAGCCACAAAGGCAGGCAGTAAAGTATAATTATTTTACATGTCTGTTAAAAACTATGTTTCTTTTTTTAAAGGTAGATGAGGCAAAGGCAGAAAAAAATAATTTTAATCAGCTACATAGGGATTTTTCAAAATGCTATAGTAAGAAACATAAGAATTCAGTATGACATAACTGGAAATAATCACACAGACAGCAATCATCACAAAATCATGTTGCTATCTACTCACAATACTGCATCAAGTGTATAAGATGTTTCAACATCAGAGAAAAAAGGTTAACACTCTTTTAAAGGCACATTATCACTGGTATGTAAAACAGCACCAGCCTCCTTGGGATAAAACATAACCTTCAATTATTGCATGCAGTAGAGATGAAAGACTAAAGTAAAGTCAAGCAGAACAAGGCAATTACCAAGGTGGAATTCTGCCAGCAGAGAGTTTTCCCTTCTGCCCTTCACACAACAATCTATTTGCAACTGAAACTGGATTCTTGATTCCTGAAAAGAAAAATTATCAAAAAAAGTTAACAAAACATTAAAATATCTTTCCACATAGTCTTATAGTGTTCATCTTGGCAATGGAAGTCAGCTTCCTTTACTTTCCATGGCTTTGCCAAGTCAGCAAGAGACACTTGATATGTTACATTTCAATTTAGTAACAATTTTCTCAGTTTTTCCTTCACATATCCTATCAGTGGTGATAAAGCCTTCTAACCAACATACCACCACCACCTTTTTTTTTTCTTTAAAAAAGAAAAGATCATATTGAAATATTAGGAGTGATCTCCTACCACATAAATGTCAAATTAAATCTATGGTATTCTCCGGGCCAAAGATGTTTTAGAAGCATTACTTTTTCAAGATGGAAAGAGCTTTCGTTTTGATCTATCTGGCCAGAAGAGGGATTATAGGATTCAGACTTCGCTTTCTCTCACTCCCCCATTTCTTTCTTCCCCATGGTTGGAATGGCACATTTTGTAACAAGCAAGCCTTGAAACACTTAATTTTACTATTTATTTTAGATTTATATCTACATGAGGAAGTCATTACCATGGTTTAGAACTACTCTAGGATAAACAACAAAGCTTGAAATTCTGTCAGAAATGCTATTCAACGGTAAGAGTTAAGGCCGTTCAATGTACTTATGACAAAACCTCAACAATCCCTGTTTGGAACTGCATACCTATATTTGTTTTGTACTGAAAGCTAAAACTAAACAAAACAAACAAACAAACAAACAAACAGCAAAGTATATGAGTTTTAAGACAGAATAAATCCCATATGCAAATGTATCCAACATTAAAGCAGCAATAAATCCAAACTGGTTATGTGACAGAAAGTATAATTAAAAAAAAATACAGAATACAGAAATTTCATGTCCTAAGTAAACAGATTGAAAGATGAGCTGCTGTGACCACTCAAGAATACACAAGAGGCTTCAGTTTGGAGGCTAGCACCCAGCATAGCCTTCTGACACTATAAAGGAAACTTTGGTCCCTTGGGATCCTAACTGGACCAACTTGACTAAGAGACCAAAATAACAACTGATCTTATGATTTAATTACATGCCAGTAAGTTCTTCAGTGAGACAGAGAACAAAAGCAAATATAAAGCCTGATTTAAATGGTTATGATTTTTTTTAACACTTGCATTTTGCTATAAACATTCTACAAATTCATGTGAGCAAACTCACACTGTGAATAACGTATAGTATCATACAATTGTTCTACATTGAAGGACTATCAGTGAACTAATAAGCCAATGTTTCACAAAACAAATTAGCACAAAACAATATTTCAGGGAGCAGGAATGCTTCCCCCTTTTTAAAGGGACCAAAAATTATGTGAACAGGGTGGTATTTACAATGTCACCCCCCTCCAAAAAAGTAACAAAAAAGAACAAAATTGAACTTTGCACTTGAACTAGTTAATTTTGTAATACACAGTTAACATACCGCTCAGTGCTCCAACTGCTCCAAAATTTAATGACTTTCCATCCATTATACTGGCATCACATTCTATCTCACCCAGAAGGTTTAGGTTAGACCCCAATCCAGCATTTGTAAAAGGAGAATCCTAAAAACAAGAGCAAAACACTGTAAGGCCACATCCGTAACAGATGAGATCAAAATCTTTATATAACTGATATGACCACACTGGTCTCAGCACAGTGTGCTTTTTTATTCTAGTAGTTTAATCTTTCCAATGAATACAACAGCAATTTGAACACAATCTCAAATTACTACAGTGGATCCCTTACACCCACTCAACTGTAATAATGCACTAATATAAGAAAACAATCACTCAACAATTTAAGATGATCATTTCTAAGCAAGTAAAAGCCTTACAATACAAATTAAAATCTCACCCTTCCTCCCCCAAAATAAGCACTTCCACTGGTCCCTAACTCATTAAAAAACATAATTATTTAAATACATGTAGAAAGACATCTATTAATCACTGCACAAACCACAGTCTGCCTTTGAAACTCTTCAAGTATCACGCCGAACCAAAATAAAACTGTACCTTCCCTTAACATTCTTAGCTTATGATTGCAGTTCTGCATGCAGAAACAGAGAATTGGCATCAGCAACAATTCACTTTGCAAAATGTCTACTGGTGTAGAAAAAAAAATAAATCATTTTATACAGAAAATAAGATTTCTAATTATATAAGGACAGTTATTACTACAGTCTGAAGATTCTTGGAAAACAAAACAAAATGCAGAAAACACCCCCCACACATGCATACACACAAAAAAAAGCTACAAAACAAAACCAAGACAGACTGCATAGAAAGTATGGACATCATTTAGCAAACTGATTTAAAACCTAATTCCTCTTTTATTAGCACCTTCTATAGCTTTCTGGAAACTAAAGGTTCTCAAACAACAAGTTTTGCATGCTAGAATTAAACACATCCATTTTACATCATCATTTCTTCAGACCATGACCATGACATTAAAACCATAAAATTTCAAAGTAGGACAGCTCAGGAGTCTCACATATAATTCACTATAATTCCTTCTTTATAGATGCAAGCACAGAAAGAACACAGGACAGAGAAAGATAACAAACAGCTCAGGAGAGCCAACCAGTTACGTTTCAGAGAGATAACTGCATGTTTTCAGTTTCCAATCTGTTTTGATTACAAGAGCATTATATTTTATCTTATTACAACCTGATGTGACAAAGAAAAATGGGTGTCTAGACCACACGTGAACATGTCAATGAAATCAGATGGTCATACTTTTACAATACATGTAACGAAAGCTGTATCAGGAAACAAATCTACTGGAAACAGTTCAAAGTTCTGTCTTAAATGTTAAGCGAACTGGTTCTTTTTTGTACATACTAATTTGGAAAGAGTACGAGGAAAGAAAGGAAAGAGAGCACACAGAAATGATCAAGAAACTTGATCCTAGTAACTCAGCTTTTGTTAGCTTTCAAATGCACAAGTAGCGACTAAGTTCACAATCTGTTTTGCAAGATACTGAAAATGTTCTTAGAGTCACTAAAATGTCTTCCTGGAGAATTATGAATACATAATGCTTGATTAGTATATAATCGTGAAACAGGCTGCAATTTCTGTGTGTTCCTACCCATCTTTATTTTCTGCTTTTTTCTTTCTGCATCCCAGAAGCATCACAAGATTTTATCCCATTTTATCTCATCCTATTTCATCCCATACCACAATAAATCTTCAAATTCATTGTGTATACTTACTGTGCTGTTCACTTTGACAGCTATGCCTCACAGCAAGTAAGTAAACTTGAGAAGATTTTACGATAATGAAACATAGACAGTTTAGTGCACCAGGAGTAACTTTCCCTAGAAGGGGGGGGAAGAATAGGACCTAAAAAAAGGATACTAAGATGATGGCCTTGAAAAGGTGGAAGACTGCAGAGCAGCTGGTGGCTTAACTGACTTCACTGCTCCCCAGGCTCTACTAGTACAAAGAAAATTAAGTCAGTTAAGTTTAGACCAAGAGAAGAAGAGAAGTGGTGATAGAATCTGAATGTGAATGGTGAAGGTAGCTGGAAGACTAAGTAAAAACAGGAATGCATTGGGATGTACAATGTTTATTCCTAGTGTTGTCCAAGTTCCTTGCCCATGGGTCATCAGACTGCATAAACCTGCAAGCCTGGAGACAAGTTTCTGAAGTTCTGTTCCAAAAATATTTGCTCAGCAAATCATACTCCAAAGCATTTTCCAAGAGGAAGAATTTTGAGCTCTACAGATTTGTCACTGCCACAAAGCAAGGAAAGTTTTTATATTAATACATGTCATGATCAAATAAAGGGACAAAAAAGGACTCATCAGAACATAAGTCCAATTAAAACTGTCCAAAATCCTTCTGCAGTCAAGACACGGAGCTCTACTCCATCTGATAAACATAATAATCAAAAGAGGGTAGGGAAAAAAACAAAACAAACCACGATACAGAGCAACACTAGATCACTTAATTTCTACAAATCTAGATGTGTTCAACGCTTTGTCACAGCACCTTGTCTCGCACATCATCAAAGGTGGACCAAGACACACCTTATCCAGAGACAAATGGATTGACATTGTTTCTCCCTGCAGAATATTTATCAGAATATTGGATAAATAACAACTCCATGTTAACAAAATTGTAGATGCCTCTCTGGTGGCATAATTCTTTCATTTTAGAACTCAGAAGGAAACTCAGCAATACAATAAGGCCCAACATGAATAACTTCCCCAGTAAAAAGAAATTTTGACCAAATTGCCAGCATCTCCTCAGAATTTCAGTGCAGCTTTACTTTGCTTTACAATCATACTGCACTCATGCAAGAAGAAGAGCACAGAGTTGCCAAGAGGTCTACTCTAACTCCACAGATCCCAAAGGTGATTTGGTAAGAGCTTTAGACAGTGCAGAAACTGGGTGTGAATGCATGGAATTTCTGATAACTATCTGAATGTCTCTGAGATGAGACAGAAAGCCTTTGAAATGAGGCAGAGAAAAATCTTTATAAAAAGTGGAAACAAATTCATAACTACTTCTGTGAACAAGGGAGGACATGAAATACACCACACAAGTCCTTTTCTTTTTTGAAAACAAGAATCTGTGCGAAAGTCTGTCCAAAAGATTTCAAGACTGATATACAAATGGAAGAATACAACTTACGAAAATTAAGGTGTAGTTTGAAACGACAATTCAAAATATTCAAGGAATGCAGAAACATTATTAAAACAGAAGTGTGCATGCTTTCAAAACGGGAAGAAAATAAATGGACATAACTGAAGCAGTCTCTTCATACCATCTGACAGAAAAATGCAGTAATGCAAGAATTATATGACTATCAGAGGATGGGGATGAATCAAATCAAAGTATGTATCCAAGAAGAGGGAGAAAGGAGGAAAAGGCTTAGAATACAGAAGGTGTCTTCAAACATATACTTTTATTTACAAACAGAAGCAGAGATTAGCCTTCATATTTCTAAGGAGACTGAAGATAGACAACAAAGCAAACCAAGCGTGAGCTTCACATGTTAACAGCAAGCTCTATTATCACAGAAAAAAATAAAAAACAAGAGGTAAAAGACCACCAAAATGTTATTCAAAGCATTTGAACACAATGTAACCTTTCAGTTATGTGAAAAATACTAGACTACCTGGCAATTACTCCACCACTGAAGCTTCTCTAATTTACAACATAAACCTGTAGCAAAGGAGGTAATACAAAGCTTTAAGAGACAAAATGATTTTCATTTGCCCAAGGTACTCATCTTGTAAAAACACTCAAGCAACCGAGGGTATAATTTTTATTTTTAGAATCCTTCAAGATGTATTTATAAATGTTCTGGCAGCAAACACAGGCATGCGGTAGTTTCTAACTGTGATCAAAGTTGGAATGCTTGAAGAAGTTAATCAACACTGTAACACTAATAGGACTGAACTACATCTAGGCAAGTAGTTAAAATGTTCGATTTTCAACAGGCATTAAAGAACATTCCATCTATCTTCAATGTATTTTTTTCCACAGCTTCTTTGCAACTTTTAAAAGGGATTCAAAGTCTACAGGAATTTCTTTTACATACTGTAATTTTAGAATTTATTTTTCTAAGGGAATTAAGTGACAAAAGTCTGAAGACTGAAGAGTCGCGTTTATTCCAATTACACCAACTAAAAAGTCTTCAAAAAAGAATTCTGTCCCAGATTACTGTTCACCACTCTGCTGCAAAGATTCACAGTAATACTTTTAACTAGAATTAACAACTTGCAGTTCATTACCCATTAAAAGTTCATCTGTAGTGACTGCCTTAGCACAACAAGGCTGCTGGCATTATGCTTTCATCTTTAAGAGATGTCCTTGGGACTAAGATTGTATATTCAAAATCTTAATTACTATAAAATTAATAAATACACAAAACCAAAGAAAATAAATTAACAAGTTCTCTCCTTGCAAAATTTTGCCTACAACCACACAAACCCACTTCTGGAGTACAGCAATAGGTTCAAAACATCCTTTGCATTGATCTACAACTACCACAAAAAAAAAAAACAAACAACGAAATAAACGGAGTAATTTCAGTAACAAGGAGATCAAAATGCAAAATGTGACGTCCGCTTCCTCATAAGTCATAATAATTCCCAATTCAAATGATGTTCATAAAAAACACTCTACTGAAGTCAGATTAAAGACACAAGTGGTCTACACGGTATTAATAAACGTAGAAAAAGGCTGAAATTTTCATCATTCTTTACAATAAACTTATGTTCTTATCTCCAGAACCCGAAGAGTAGACTTTCTCAAGTTCTCTACAGTCAAAAGAAAAACTTGAAATTGCACATTGTTCTCACAGCCAGTCATAAGTGCAGTCAGCATATGGCTCTGTTGAAAACTGCAAGTGTTAAGGGGGATGTGGAGGGAGACCTCCCACCTTCCTAGTAAAAAATTAAAAAAAAAAAAAAAGCTGACAAATCCCTGTGTGTTTCAGGAGAAACTCAGACTTCCGAAGGCAGCTGATAGCAAGAGTGCAATAAAAAAAGGTACTGCAATAATGTCTTTGTAGAAGCATAACTATATGTAAACCATGAGTCTTACGAAGCATCTTGTTGAGACCCATTTTGTTACCAGAAGCTGAAAGAGGTAACAAGTTAATTTGTTTCTCTGCAGTGATAGAGTACTAGGAAAGGTAACTGCCTTTAATCAATTTACCAAATACAGCTGATGCTTATGAAGACCAGCAGTTATTTTAAGAGTAATCTGGATCAGCTGCTCTTCTTGTTACTTTGTAAAAGACATCTACCTTTTCTCTAGTTAAGTATTAGCATTATTATCTTAATCACAGAATACTGTTTCACTGGAGATTTGTATAATTTAACACAGAAAGGCTGTCCTTTCTCCATTTAGAGCCTGCAAAAATAAAACAAAAAACAGACAGCATACCACAAGCAAACTGTCAGCTTGCTCATAAAAGATCAAGAGCAAGTCTTGCGCCTCAACAAGTCTTTGAAGTGATGCCTCTTGGATTAGATGAAATTCTGTCTAAAAAGAGTTGTGTAATTGAGGGGAACTGAAGGAAAAAAAAAAACCAAACCAAACATCTTTTGTGACATTTCCACAAAAAGATATTTGTGCCTTGCAAAGACTACAGATTTTTGAATACAGCATTA
Organism: Chloroceryle amazona; assembly: GCA_027560015.1. Taxonomy (NCBI): domain Eukaryota; kingdom Metazoa; phylum Chordata; class Aves; order Coraciiformes; family Cerylidae; genus Chloroceryle; species Chloroceryle amazona. Next base: position 2,551 of record JANHFX010018052.1, on the reverse strand, counting down.
AAAGACCTAGAGAACAGTAAAAGTCGATAAATATTTCAGATAAACTCACAGCAATCTAAATACCAAGTAGTTACAAACACTACTTCACACACAAAAAAACCCTGTTTTTACAAGTTACAAATTTCTGTTGTTCTTTATCTTAATCTGGATTACAGTGACACATGGAAACAAATATTGTTTTCATACAGATTTTCACTATGTATTTGACAACTCAAAATGCTAAATCACATGACAAAAAGTCTATTTTTTTTTTGCATAAACAAAAGGGTCATGATAGCTCATTAGAGACAGTCAATGTTTTTACACATAAAATTCTGTAATTGCTGAGAAAAACTATTCTGTTCGCTTTGTTGACTTGCTACATGCAATTTTGGTTGCTCCATAGAAGAGGGAAAAAAATCAGATGAAAATGGAAGGTGCAGCTCCAGAAGTGACAGAGATGTCTGGAGGTGGTGTTCAGAATGAGATATGAGCAGATAGAAACCTTTCAACAATTTCAATGCTGACAGTCAAACACTGGAATTTCTCATACTAGATCCAAAAACCTGCCACTGCAAACCACATCATTTTCTGGTTTGAGTATACCTTTGATCTTTCTTCAATGTTACTGCATAGCCACATACTTGAATTTAAAAGAAGCCCATATACCAAACCCTATGTTGTTCATCCCAGTAATAGAACTCGCAATTAAGAAGTTATATAAAACACCTCATGAACAAATGAAAGCAAATAATTCCATTAATGATAGCATTATGACCTGAATAAAACAATATTTAATCTTAAAAACAGGAAAAAGGAAAAAAAGAAGTGGTTTCTGCAATAATACAGATAAAAATACTACGAAAGATGATTATAAAAGCAGAAAGTGGAATGAATGGCAGGCATCACAATAGCAGCAAGACAGATGAGGAAAAAAAGGTTGCTGATTGCAATAATTCCATAAAAGCGTTTTCATTTCATCTTAAAGCCATTAACTTTATATACAGATGTCAATTCAGAGTATTTAAATCTAGTAAAAGAAGAAAAGTCTCTTGGGGATAACAAAAACAGATATAATATTCACCCCAGGCACAGCTGCAAAGAGATATTTTACTTTTAAGGTTCTTAAAATATGTTTTCTTCTATGTAGCTCAGGAACATGATAAAAATCACAACATAAAGTAGTTGGATTTATTTTTTTTTTTTCTGCTGAAGAGGGACCTTACCCACAAAACAATCTTGTGGAGTAATAACAGTCTCATCTTATGGAAGTGCATTATAAATAGTTTCATTGTTTTCATCTAGCTATATTCTAATGTAAAAGATAACACATGAAAGCATACTTGAACAGTTCACTGGAGACCAAAAGTACTGTTTAAAGCCAAGAAGCTTGCCAAGTTAAAAGCATGACTGAAGTCTTGGCTCCTAGTCAGCATGTCTAACACATATTAAAGTACATACTGCCTGCCTTACACTAACCCTATCAAGTATGTTAATTAACACTTATCCAATGTAAGTGTAAGCAAATCCACTGCTAATCCTCTCAGAATACTACCATAAATTCCAAACCAAGGAAATTATTTTTACAGCATAGAACATACCTTGCCTTCCTTCTTTGCTAATAAAGTTGGAGAGGAAAAAGCAAATACTCCTTAGAGAGAAGAAGAATACCTGTTTCAATCATTATTGCCATGAGGGATTAGCAGACCTGGGGCAATAAATAAACTGCCTCATTTATATCCCAGAAATTCTTTTAACTTTAGTCTCCTCTACATTACTCCATAGGGACACTTCACTGAAGTCAAATTCTATAAAGATCTTATCACACTTTCCAATACACATATTTTATCATACAAATCAGAAAAAAAGCATTATCTTACACTGAAATCAGATTTCTCTGAACAGCCTGCTTCTTTCTGCTCTCTTACCCTATCAGAGATCATACATACACAAAGTAAAAGATATAAGAAAAAAAGCCTTCAGGAACTGCATTCATTTAAGCACATGGAAAAATATGTCACAGGACAAATGAGAACTTAAAATTCCCACTTGGTTTTCAGAGTCTTCATTGGATGGAGAGACAAGAAGCATTAAATGCATACAATTATTCTTGTAGAATTATCTCAAATAACTGAAAAAGGTATGAATAACACAACCCAAGAAAGCATAGCCAGAGACAAGTTACCTCTATATAATTACTACATGAAAGCATTAATATAACTACTAAAGACTAACTACAGCTAAATTCTTTGGATCACAATTTCAAGATGTCACAGTTTAGGGTCAGTGTGGCCCCTTAGACCTGTAACAGACACTCTCTGTTAACCCCCCTCCCTCCCCAAGAGGGAAGAGAAAGGGAACAAGGGAGAGAGACTCAGCCATTAGAAAAGGGAACTAAAACAGCTTGAATGAAAATAATAAAACTAGACTATATACAGATGTATACAAAACCAGTATGGAACCCAACCCCCTGATGGTAATTCCATCACCGTCCCCACTGATGCTGTGGAGCAGGCACCAGGGGAGTCCCAGGCTGGGCCCCACAGCAGATGGGAGCTGTGTTCAGGAGCTG